>JASAND010019797.1:0-11482 GCA_030248195.1 Trissonchulus latispiculum | reverse complement strand
CATTGTTAGCTGGCTTCCATTTCTGGCATGGCCTGGCTGGCTGAGGTTCCCTGAGGCCTGCATGAAGTTCCATCCTCGAATAAGTCTAGTGACGCACCGACTGGCGGTTGAGCTTTTTGTTGTTTCTCTAAAGTAACGTTTGTAGTTTCTTTCTACCGCGCCTCAAACAGTGAAAATTACAAGAGTTTTCTGTAGTAAGTTACTTAAGGTGGTGGTTTTGACAAAAATTAACAATTTTGAACTGTTATTACTCATCCATTGCTCGGAGCTGAGAAGCCATTTTTATATCAAAATGTAGCTTAACATTTTCTGCTTTTAATGAGTATATACAATAAAATTAATTCTTGGTTTTCCTAAAATGTTTTAACCTCAGCTTAGGATGGACTATAATTTTTCAGGTTTTTAGCATACCAGGTCTTGTTGAATAAAATTCAGTAGTTCTTTACTACTGAACTACTGAAATACTGAAAACAATTTCAGTACTGCTTAAATTTCTGTTTACATAATAATTCAGTAGCACTTAACTATTAAACTGTTGAATTGTTGAAAAGATTTTCAGGACAATTGAAAATTTACACGTTATCTAAAACACCACTGAAAATGGCGCCAACATTTCAGTGAAAGTCTTGGCTAATCTGCCAACAGATTTATCTGAAAAACATGGTACCATTTTCCCCCGTGCGTGATAGTAGAAATCATAGATATAAACGTTTGTATTAAGTCTCAATAAGGCCCCAATAGAAAATACCAAAAATAACATTCGTATCAAATACATTCAAAAATCCGTCCCGTCTGGACAATACCCACTTCCATCGTACAACAATAATATAGTTTTCACAAAAACAGAAGACATACTCAAAGATCATATACACAGTGGAAATAACATTAGTTTAGAAGTTTCCATTTTCAGCTCATGGTCCTTTCAAGAAGCACCTCCAATGTGATCCAGTTCATCAAGTTCTTGTGCTGTTGCAGCTTCAACTCATAGATTGGAAGCTAGTGTCTTGAGTTATAGAACGAGTTGAATGAGAACTTCCACCTCATGGCTGGTGAACTTGTGCTAGCTCTTAAGCTATGAATAAAAAACTTCTAGAAAGTGAAACTGATATCCAGATAATCCACATACACAATGTGCGTAGAATTTGAGCAGCTGCCTCACCTCAGTCGGTAGAGTTGTTCACCATCTCGAATCTTGTCGGCCGACCGGCCCAGTTTACGATGCCATGCCAGCCGGTCTAGATAGGGCCGGCACACACCACTACCAGTCGGTGCTCCGGCTAGGGCTAGTGCTAGCCTTGTACGTGCGAATTTTTGAAGAAGGGGGAATGCTGAGATTGAATAATTGCCATAGTACTTACCCGAGGTATTCTACAAGGATATCAGGACTTTCTGAGATTGTATCTACCCTAATGGAGGTTCTGTGGTAGCTCCATCTGATGGACGGCGTCGTATAATATTTCCCCCAGCTGACATTGTTCCCCCTTTTAGGTATAATAGTTTCCCCTTGTGATATTCCCCCTCTCACGCATAATATCCCCCCCTTTAATGAAACCCAGCCAACTTATGCACCTAATTTAACAGGGTCAAAGCAGCAACTCTGTCGAGATATTGGTGAGTTGCAAGCGTAGTGCTGAAAACAATTTTACAAGTTACAAAATGCACGTTGAAAAGAAAATATTTTTGCACCTGTTTTTAACATTGTTCAAAGAGCGTAAAAAATGCACTTTGATTAGCTGTTAAAAGGTGTTTTGTTAATAAGTTACCAGCTGTAACAACTGCTGTAAATTTTGCAACTGTTAACAGCTGTAAAAGTGTTTTTAAAATTTTCGCTTTTCTTATAATTTGGAACTCTAATTTTTACAGTTTTTATCTCGCCTAAAGGCGAGATAGCTGTTTTCGTTTCTGGCGCAAAATGAACTGCTTATGTTCAACTCTAAATTTTAACCCTATTCTTATCACTGCTTTCATTAGCGGTGAGAGTTTTTGTAAGAAGGGAGCCTCGCAGGTGCTTTTTTGAATTGGACAGAGATTTTCTTTTTTTAAAATTATCTTTTTTATTTGAGAGAATGTAAAGATTTTTAGCATAAATTTTTATGGAGGGGGCTTTTATGACCTGCGATATTAAGTTTTAAAGAAACGATTTTCACAACGCCCCCCTTGGTTGAAATAAAATTAAGAGTTGATTTGACGTAATATGCAAATTAACTTCTGTTTTCAGTTCACTAGCTGACAGAAGTCTGGTGAAGTGGCACTAGAAGATACTTTTTGTCTGAAGTTTGCCAGAAACATTGCGCTTATCTCAAACAAAAATTAACCGCCAAGTCCGGAACAACAAACTCAGCAACAGTTCCAAGAATATGTACTGTTTCAACATGTACTCACTTTCAACTTATGAGTTGAGAGAAATCTTTGATTAAGAAACGCCCAATTGTCGTGCCTTTACTTGAAAGATAAGAAATGCAAATTCAAATATACCAGCATATATGTAATAGGTTTTGTATTAGCCTATTTCCCTTTTCTAAAACACTTACCCTACATCTACAAATCATGCATCACTTCAAAAGCCGTACTCCTTTGTGCTTAATCGAAAACAGATCTGAGCAACCCAACGTCGAGATATTGCTCCTTTTAAGAGCCAACTTGTTACGAGTTGTAAAATTTCGGATCTTGAACAGGCTTTTTACCGTTCTTAAAAAAGTTTTGTAAAATCAGCAACGCTTTTTTAATATTTTAGTGCATTTTTACAGCACTGTTTCTTATTTTTCACACTTGTCACCGCTAAATATTCATTAAATTTCCTTCACCGCAAATTATGAACAACTGTTAGTAAGGCTTTTTCCTTGAAACTTCTGATTTGTTCAAGGTGGAATATTTTGCTTCTTCCAGCCAAAATTCTTAAAATATAGCTTTCTGTTTGTTCCTAACCATGACGAAATTTTGTTTTTAGTTCATTTTTCTAGCTGTTTTGGAGAAAATTTTACTATTAACGATAACTGTATATTTAGGTATACAAATTATAAATTAAGCAATTTTACTAATATTAATGATAGTTAAAATTTAATCGCCACTGAAGTAGAATCTCATTATTTCTTTAATTAAACTTCACATTGTGCAATTTTTGTAATATATATATATACAGTTCATAATTTATAATACAGTATTTATATAATATATAATTATTAATAATAATAATTATTATTATTATTATTATCATACATTTATATTTATGTAATATTTATATAATTTACATTTACAATGGTAAAATTTTCTCCACGTAAATTTAAATTTTTGAGGATCATCCTGTGATGTGATGAACAGTGTTTGAAAACAGCTAGAAAAATGAACTAAAAACAAAATTTCGTCATAGTTCGGAACAAATAGAAAGCTATATTTTAAGATTTTTTGGCTTGAAGAGTCAAAATATTCCATCTTGAAAAAATGAGAAGTTTCAAGGAAAAAGCCTTACTAACAGCTGTTCATAATTTGCCGTGAAGGAAATTTGATGAGTATTTAGCGGTGACAAGTGTGAAAAATAAGAAACAGTGCTGTAAAAATGCATTAAAATATTAACAAGTTGGCCCTAAAAGGGGCAAGATTCCTTCGTTGACCTGTATGAATTTCTATAGGAAGTTCTCAAAAGTCGTCATAAACCTGTTTTTCTAATTATTCTAAGATCGTATTCAATATATTACGGTTTCTAATTGTTTCTATTTTGTGTATAATCACAAACAACGAACGCGACTACCCAGTTTGTTATTTTTTCAGCATTAGCTTGCTGAATGCTGACAGTTAAACAGCACAACTCACCTGGCAGACGAGATCTGAGACCAAATTATTGACAATTTAATTTAGCAAGCACAAAGTTCATTGTTTTGGTAAAGTAAACTGATAACTACAACTCATCCAGTTCGCTGGATCTATCTAAGAAAATGTTTTTCCTCTTCAACTGAGTTGAGCTTAGCATTGCTTGCTTGCTTCCCTAATGCGCCAAAGTGAGCTCCCAAGCTACACTGATGCGCCCAAATATGTGCAACCGTTTAGGCTGGTGACAGTAGAAAACTGCGAAAAGATGGTAAATTCCGTCGCTTAGGTGCTAACCTAATTTGCATAAATTAGCTTTCGCAAAAGAGTCTCCTATACTAGCCCTGTGCTGAAGATAGGGCCTCGATGTGGTGAATTTGCGAACATAAACGCTAAACATAGCTACATGTTTTTTCCTACATTCCTGCTCCAGCAGGAATAAAAAAGCGCTGCTGATTTTACAAAACTTTTTTAAGAACGGTAAAAAGCCTGTTCAAGATCCGAAATTTTACAACTCGTAAAAACTGTAAAAATTAGAGTTGCAATTTATAAAAAAGCGAAAAATTTAAATACATTTTTACAGCTGTTAACAGTTGCAAAATTAAGCTATTAACTAGGCATGGGCACGGGTAGTCGGGTACCCGACGGGTACCCGGGTACCCGAAAATTTTCGGGTACCCGGGTCCTGCTTCGGGTACCCGATATCCAGTTAAAACCGGAAAAAACCGGATAAAACCGGATTAATCTGGATCAGGCAGAGAGAAATTTTTAACCACCGAAAATTTTTGGCTAAGAAAATTTGTAACCACCGAAGATTTTTTCAGTTTATTATAAAATTTACTATTATAAAAAGACACCCCAACAAAAAACGTATATATGTAATGGTAAGAGGAATTAGTCCTGGTATTTTTTAAACATTTTATAATTTTCTATTTTTAGATTTGTTTTTAAAATATTAAATTTACCTTGCTCTAATAATTTTTTCTTTTTTAAATTCCTGTTGGAGCAATATGCGGAAGTCGATGAATTAATTAAAAGCTACAAAGTATACTAATTTAATCTAAAGTTTAGTCGTTTAGTGCAGCAGACAGTTTTGACAACGATTTTCCTTCTTTTTGTTTTTCATTTTTGATAATGAGTTATATATTTTAGTAGTTTTGCTTATATATCTTTGTTTTTAACAAATTATCAAGCCTTGGGAAATTGATGTACTGCACCCATTTTCCTATCGCCGCACACGATATATTCCGGATTTAGTCAAAGTACGTTTAAAACTGCCTTGGCAACAATGTCAGATGATTTTTGCTGCTCTCTGATTGGTTGTTTCATGGGGATCCCCATAGAAAATTACTCGTCGAGCAATCCGTCCCCATGGGGATTTTCATGGGGATCCCCACGAAAATCCCCATAGAAATCCCCATGGGGCGTCCCCGTGGGGACAGATTGGGTCCCCATGGGGATCCCCATGGGGAAATCCCCTGGGGAATCCTCACGAAAATCCCCATCGTGTGAAATCGGCTTAATTATAACAATACTAGGTACCATTATAGATGGCGTCAATAGTGACTGATATGATCTTGAAAGTTTAGTGATTCTCCTTAATGCTACATGGTCAACGTTGAAAAACTTCCTTCACTACGGCCAACGCTCATTAGGTTTGAATTTTTGTCAACTAGCTTTTTCTAAACTAAATTCTGAACTAAGAAAATGCTCCCAGATTGTTTGAACATTCATTTAACCAAATCTTAGCATACGAGCTTTTGGATGAGTCTTTGGTATGCGCACGGCTTTAGTGACTGAGAAAGTTTAGCCAACTTGAGGGAGATGGTTACTTTGAATTTTTTTTGGATACAGGGGAATCGTAATGACAATAAATAAATTTATTTCATGGAATATTTAATAGATGTCTTGTAAACGCTTAATAAAAGGTTTAAAGGACTTGCATCCCTCATCAGTTTTACGTTTAGTAAAGTTCTCCAAAAGCAAAAGGACAGAAAGAGGGAAAGGAAATTTGAAAGTAGCACTTGTTTTCAGGTAAAAAATTATAAAATTAATCTAAATGGAAAATGTAAACACTAATCTCAACACAAGTCAATTTATTGAGCGAGTGAGTTTAAAATTCTACATTTGTTGTCAGTAAAGTGTAGAATCCGATTCTAGAAAGTTTAGTTTCTTATCCAAGACATTTTATTTTTACGTGGTTTCATTAAGAAATTACGCAAAAAGAAAACAAAAAACAACGTAAAACTTAGCACTTCGTGCAGAGATTTGCTCTTATAATCCAAATGCTTTCTAAAATTTGTTAATATTTAAAGATTAGAGGAAACGGACAGCGCAACGGTGGTACGAAACACAGAAAAAATGACTCACTATAAAACAAAAACCAATGTTGTCTGTATCATTCTGATACCGTTACAATTAATTGAAAGTCCTCATAATCGAATTTTAAGTCTCTAAAACTCCTTTGAACTAACTTAGGAATAAAAATCTATCCAATCTAAGCTCAATATGAATAAAGCCCCCTGAAAAAAGTTAATTTCAAAATGGCCAAATCCGAAAAATGGGTTAAAAATTTCCCGGGTACCCGAAAGTGCCCGGGTACCCGGGTAGTGTCGCAATTACCCGACATAGGGCTTCGGGTAGTACCGGGTACCCGGGTCCAAATTTTTGGACCCGTGCCCATGCCTACTATTAACAAAACAATTACTAACAACTTAATAAAAAATTACCAGTTTTTTACACTTTCTGAACAGTGTTAAAACAGGTGCAAAGATATTTTCTTTTCAACATGCAAATTAACATTAATTAAACAATTAAATAATAACTAAAATTAAATTAACTTTTAAAATTGTTTTCAGCATTTTACTTGCAACTTACCAACATTACAACAGAGTTGCTGCTTTGACCCTGTTAAATTTGCTGCATCATTTGGCTGGGTTTCATTTAGAGAGGGGAAAATATAGCTGAAAGGGGAAGGGGAAAATATCACGGGGGGAAATATTATACCCTATAGGGAGGAAATATCACGGGTGGGGGAGAATATTATACGAAAACGGCCATCCCTTGACTAGTCTCAGTAAATTGCTCAGGATGGCTGCGAAATGGGTGCTAGAGCTTATTTGTTGCAAGCTTTAGCCTTGACATGTTCCTCTATTTATAGCGCAGTAAGACACCACTGCGTTATCAGAGGCTCGCGTTGATTTCGATACTACTCATTCTAGCAGTTTCATTTCAACATTGAGCTAAGATTTATCTTTTCCTTTAGAAAAGAAAAGAAGCCATAATCAAATCCATTTTACTCAAACCAAACTACCTTCTTCCAAGCTAATTGGTATTATAGCATTTGGGAATGATTCCATCTGACTACTGAGAGGTGTCTGCGGACGCGGTTCTGAGCTCTGTAATCTGGAAAGCACCAACGAAACGGGTGGATAGATAGGTTGCCTTGAGACGGGGCTGCCTCGGTCAGAGTCACCGTCTGACGAAGGCTCATGTGCCAGGGGAGCAGTTTTATTGCCTTTCTTCAATCGTTTTTTCCGTCGTCTGCTTCGAGCTTCTGTTAGGGAAACTAAACCATGCATATATTTTAATTATACTACAAATCGGTTGGTGTCCTAAGCTTTAAATAAAAATCCATGACACATGAAATTTATAAATCAAAACCTGTGAAGTTTTTGTCGTCCGTGGCCAAGCATATCCTCATTTTTCGCTAGTCGCTACAGCTAACTGATGTAAGGTTTTGTAGTTCCCCTAACAAAAGTTACCGTCTGAAAACAATGGCTAAGTTTCAATTCAATCGGCTACTTTCAACTGACGGTACCTTCTCTTGACGTTTCGCTGGATGCTGTATTTTTACTGGACGCGTCCGGTTGGTTCAGGGAACATAGGCCTACAATACTAGCCGTAGAGTCATTATTGGGCATTTGACCCAGTACAGGCGGTAAGGCACGCTTAGGCTGGGGACTAATTTCAGGCAATCCTGGTAATGAGTTCCATTTATCAGTCAAATGGACACCGTCATTTATGGGAGGTAGCTTAGTGATCTGTCCAGTTGGGTTCATTGAAGCTTCAGAAGAAGAGCCTGCGTCGTTGGTAGAACCATTAGCTCGTAATCGATCACAGTCTTGCTATCATAGAATGAAACAGCAGAATAATGAAAGACAATTAATTACTTACACTTTCTAGGTCAGCTGCAAATAACGCATGAGAAGCTGAGCACTGAAAATGCTGATTATTATTAGTTGTAAATAATTAGTTTTCACTCTGGAAATATGATTTTTAGCTTTCGAAACCCGGCTGATATCAGTTTAGTCATGGAAAGAGCCCATGTCTAATGGGAGGAGGTACTTTCCTTTAGTGGCGATGTAGACGCACACTTTTTAAATGTACTAATTAATTGTGAAATAGTACATAATATGATAACCTTTGATTCTTCGACAAAATTTAATTTGTGTTCTCTACATTCATCTCAATGATTAATTAATTTGCTTATTTTCAGGCCGATTAGCATCACCATCACGTATTTATCGGTATTACCTTTTCATCGTTTGTCACAGAATCAGCATCATCGCTTTGCCGAAGTGTGTCACCGTTTTGTGCAATGTGACCATTTTCCTGTTTTTCTCTGAAAAAGGAACGCGATTACGTCCACCCACAGGTAGAAAACGGTGATCAGACATGCCAACGTCCACAGGTAGGCTGGTCACCAAAGCAAACTGTCCTCCACGTTTTGTGGATGTCGTTAATAACCAGTCATATTGCAGAACAACCTTTCTCTGTTTGGGTGGTGTGTGCTAAAGCTTTACGATAGTTTCCGCATTCTCTCAGAAAGTTCCGATCAACTAGTGAGGGATAGAAGGGCCGTTAATACATTGGCGATAAGGGAAGTGGAATTGTCAACGGTTACTCAAACTTCTTAAATGTCATCCCCTCTCCCCATTTGGATCAGAACTAAAAAGCATACAGTCGTTTCAGTTCATTCTCAAAAAGAATCCCTGTTTGGCGGGGTTGTCAGCATTTTCAGACTCCCACCTCCCTCCGAACGAGGACACGTTTCACAGCAGTGCGAATTATTCTTTTGACACGCCCCCCTCTTCTCAAACGGATGATTGTCCGACTGATTGAAAGTGGAAGACAACGTGTAAAAAATTTGTTGACGCTGACGGCACAATCATAGTCCAATAAAACTGGCTTTAAAGAAGCATCATCCTCCCATGCCAGGTCTTATGTTTCTGTACTAACACTGTAATCTGTAACTGTAACCGAATTACCTTTCTTCTCTCAGTTGGGCCAATCGTAACTGACGTTCTTTTCTTTGTTTTTCCAACATTTCTTTTTGAATTTTTTTGTCCTGATCTACTCTCTCAGATATTATCTCCCAGTGATCTTGAACCCAATCCAGCAGCCAAATCAAGCCAGATTTAATAGGATGATCTAACTTTGAGCCAGCAGATTTATTGGCACTGCACGTATCCTTAAACGAGCAAAATAACATTTTATAATATGTTTTTATACTACATGTTTTCATTGTTTGAGGTAGGCGATCAGTTTGTGGCATACCTATATTGAGATTGAGATGGTATTGGTCATAAGGTGTACGATTGTTTGTAGTCTCTTAAGGTGGTGGTATCGTTTACCGCACTGGTGCAGACTGAAAAATTTGTAATGGCAACCTATAGATTTGACGTATTTAAAGCATTAAATGACCGAAAACTTGCATATTCTCAAAAAATGTAGCTTTCATTGTTAGGCGGTAACTCACAAATTGGAAAAAATAATATGAAATTTTGAACAAGGATTACTTTCGATTGAATTAAGTTAGAGAGCTGAAATTTCGCAAGCGAAGACAGGAATATCTTGCCGAGGGTCATTTTTCAGCATTTTAGTTATTGTTTAGCATGTCGAAAGAAAACTTCTAAAAACGCATATTGATGCCATTTTTGAAAATTCAACAAGCGATATCTCAACTATTCTAGACTCAAACAGAAAACTAGGAAAAATGACCCTGCAATAAGTTTTGGTCAATTCGTACGCCAAATTTGAAAACACAATATTACTCGAGGTATGAGAAAACCTTGTTTTAAACATAAATTTCCTTCATTATTTAACGACCAATGTAATTCGCACTTAGCTAAGTGCTGGCTTGCCATTACAAAGGCGCAGCAATGACGAAAAAGAATTGATGGTCTTGTTATCGTAAAATAGTGAAAAAACTGGTTGGGGAGAGAGAAAACGGAAGGGGCTCAGATATTTGTTTTTTCCATATATGTTCACAGACGCTTTGGAAATTGCGGTTGGGACGAATAACGTTATTTCATTTGTACTCCCCCATTTTCGTAATTTTACTCCCCCCGCCCCCCGGCACTGTTCACGCCAAGAATACGTCAGAATATTGCTATTATGGGTTACTTTAAGCTGCAAGATATCCACAGTCATTAAATATGCATGAATAAGTGACATTAAAAGAAACAAATGGCAATATCTGTTATTTTAATTTTTCGTAGCAGCATATATATTTGCACGCTGTCCGCTCACCGAAAGTAGTCTGGTTCGAGCTTAAAAACCAAAAACTTTAAAATTTTTTTAGTTTTTGCTGTTTCTAGTCTGGGTTGTGTCTACTTATATTAATAATGGATAAAAAATTTAGAAAACCACTTAAAATTAAAAAAAACTCAGCATAATCATTTTTCGTCAAATATGGAAATTTGGTCAAAATAAAATTTCTTACATGCACGACTAAATGTTTTATCAGCATGATTGGGAACAGCAGTAAGGTCAATAAGCGAAATTTTAGGTCATTAGGATTATTTGCTGTAAAGTTAGCCTTCAAAATACGGTAAACGATACCAGCACCTTAATGTTACCCAAATGTGTAAGACAGAAACTTCAAACAAAGTAAACTCTGTCTTGATCCTGGCGGAGGTGTCGACATTTTTTGAACCAGTGATTTTTACATCTTTTGTAAGCCCCATGGATCTGCAAAACAAATGGATTAGCGGCGAAACTGCCCACCCGGTGGTCACAACAAGAACTCTTCGGTAATTAATTAAGAAAATCAGCAAAGCGTAAAATTAGCTTCATCGTATTTAATTAAACAACAATGTCGTTTACTACATTTTGACATAAAATTGGATTTTTAACTCCAAGCAATGAATGAGCAATGAAGGTAATTTGGTCTGTGCAAAAGATGTCTCCAAAATGAATCACCACCTTACAAGAAACTGTGCACTCCCACAACAGGCTCTGCGTCTGCACTAAATGATTTGGTACATAGTTGCAAATACTTTCACGATAATTCAGCATAGCGACCTCACAAAGCTAGTTTTGAACCATGGTTTTTGCTTTTGTCTAAAAATTAAATTTTGATTATATACATTAAATTAAATTAAATTAAATCGTTTTTAAAATCCCGACAATGGGATGGGACGTGCATAGTGGCACATTCAGAAACTTTTTTGAGGAGGGTGGATCTAAAAAATTCGGGGGTTTGGGAGTGTAGTCTCCCCGAAGTTTAAAATTTTTTAAAAATAAGGTTTGAAAAACAGACATAAGTGCAATTTAGTAAAATTGAGCAAATTTGAAATTTTGAAATGTTATTGCCGGTTCGCACGGATAATAAGGTTTGTCGTTTAAGTCTGGTTTCGGGGATGGGGGCGGCCGCGAACCGCCCAGCCCCAAAGTG
>JASAND010019795.1:0-27432 GCA_030248195.1 Trissonchulus latispiculum | reverse complement strand
TCGTTACATATTCATGCCAAGTTTTTGTGTCTCAATTTAAAGACAGAACACAAACAGTTGTATAATAGTATTTTTATTCAAATTTGAACATACTTGTAATGGTTATCTGCAAGCTTGCATAAAAATTTGCACACGGATTTGTTCGACGCAAAATAATAAATTGAAAATGGTTTTCTCATTTTATTTTGTCGGTGCAGAATAACTTGACTTTACACAGAATACAGTTATTTTTCGAAACTAACTCGTCTCGAACTAATGAAACTAACTACGTATCAACAAACGGAATTAAGATTAGTTTTTTTAATAGATCATAGACGAACTTGAACTTTTCTATTTCTATAGACAACTAATGAACTGAAATGAAAACAAAATATTTTTGGTTCGATCGAAAAAATATACTTCGAAATCCAAATTTGATGCAGTATGAACATATTAGTATATTAAGTCTTAAATTAATTAATTTAGCAATTTGAGTAGCAATTTTTTGAATATCTAATTATATATTCATCATAACTTACTGTAAATAGAGAACGGAACGTAGCATTGTACAACAGAATGTTCATTATTTTTGTATTTCGAAATTTGGTATGAAGAATAATTAATTTATATTAGTTTTAATTAATTACATAATTAAAAAATGATGCGGAATTTTGCGGGCTAGGAATAATCAAATTTGCGGGACTGCGGGATCCCGCAAATTTAGTGCGGGACGAGACGGGACGGGCCGAAAAATTTCGTCCCGCGTCCATCTCTGTTTTATACCGTACACAGGTATACTTGAAAAAATGCTGTTTCATTCCAATAAACACACTCACTATAAACCACACATTTTGAGTCAATAAACATCAGATGGTGTGAGTCAACAGTTACATGTTTGAAGCAAATTTCTTGGTTTTTTGAAGACAGCTCTTTTTTCAAAATTTCTGCATATCCTTCTCATGTCACATTGTTATAGTTTCAATGAATTGGATCCATTTCAAATTCAATAGTAATTTAATTAACCTCATTTTCACTCCATTTTTAATAAAATTTGCAGCTTAGCATCAAGTTTAGCCCTCAAAGTCATTTCTTTCCAACAGGAAGAATTTACTTTGATCCAATTTGTAACCTTAAGGTCCACTTGTAAAGCTATAGTACAACCGTCCTAATTTAGGAGGGTTAACCTTTGGGACTCCCAAAGGTGAACTGGATTTCTCCGACCTACTTGGTCACTTAAAGCCTTTTCCGTGTTGAGGTTTAATTTGGAGGTCTCCAGAAACCCCCTCTTTCGAGTCACTTTCAATAGACACCTAATGACATAATACAATCAGTTACCTACTAACACCCGTCAGATTTTACTGACTTTATCTCGAGCTACACGAGTGTGCTGGTTCGGGTATTTGCAGTAAACTTTGAAACTTTCAACAATCCTTGCTGTGTTCAACTTTTGATAATTTTTTGAAGCAGACGCTGAAAATGTTCAAATGAAAAGGTACTTTTGTGGCCAAAAATCCAGTTTTCTTTCAAAGACACCGTTTTTTGGCAAGTTCTTCTTGGTTTAATCTAATTTGTTAGCCAAGTTTTGTGGCCCATAAGAGGAACAGGAGTTTCTTAACTCCTGTAAATTTATAACAGGCTCACACCATTTTTGCAGCGATTTTACATTTAATTTTACTCAAAGATGTTGAGATCAGGATTGAAGCACCAACTAATCAGGTTTACTGTAGATCAATCAAAAAATGCTATGACAAATGTGGATCTCTTTAACTACTCCCCCCAAATGACCCAATTTAACTATTTCTCCCTCAAATTGGAAACTGTACATAAACTGGTTTTAAAGTAACCGCAAGTGTAATATACACAAATGGAACTGACAACATATACTTCTTATTCGTTTCTGGCTAAAAACTTTAAATTTTCAAAAGATAAATTAAAAGAAAAATTAAGTTAAAAGAAAAGTTAAATTTTAAAAATCTTTTAGAAGTATTCAAGAAGTATTCACTTTCGTGAATTATTTAAGTTTTTATGAATTAAATTAGTTGTTTATCCACAAATGCTAACGCTTAATGCTTCATATTAAAACTACTTATTTTTAAGTTTAAACTTTGAACTCAGTGTTTGAAGAGCCTGAGCTGTAATTTGTCTACCATTCAATTAACAATTCTGATTCTAATTTATAAAACAGAATTCAGATACTGATTTAAGATCTGAGACAAAATTAATAGTCTAGTTCCGGTTTCAGATTAATGTCTACACAATTTAAGATTAAATTTTTGCTCGAAAAGGGCTGAGATCAAATCAAAGGCTGCGACGGCGGAAGTTAGTGAGAAAATCAGTCAATATTTAGTGTTTACCTTTTCGTTCACTGATACTTTGCTTCTGAGCCTCTCAAGGGCCGAGTTGAAGTGCACTAGTTCAAACGAAATCCCCCCCACTTTCCCCCTTTTATGGTGGTCTACTGTTAACCCCTGACAAGTCAATACAGAGCTGTCAGGTCTAGAAAACTGCTAAATCATTCGACCTTTGACCCCCACCGAAAGTGGTTTTATTGTTTTTGAATGGGAGGGGGTCCATTTTGAAATTTTTAATTTCGATTTTTTCTAGTTTATTGTAAAAGGTTAGGTATACTATAGTGTTTCAGACTTAAAATTTTTAGCGTTTTCAAATTTACGATTTAGTGATACATTTACTACCCCCCTTAAAACCTGGACGTTTTGAAAAATCAGGGGTACAGTGAATTTTATGCACGATTAGAAAACAATGGGATTTTCTGGGCGAAAGGTTCCCAAAATCTGTGCAACAAATTTCTGCACTTTCTTTCAATTTTTCGTTTCGATTAAGACTTCCGGATTGCCCTGAAGCAAAAGAAATTACCCTATTTCCTCCCGTCCAAAATTGATGATCAAAATTAAGGGATTCAAATCTAGGGGCGGGGGGTAATTTTTGATGGTTATTATTTTGAATCTTAACTTTTCTGAATGGTCCGGGAGCACTTAAATTTGTTTGACTCTAAAATTAGTCATAAACAGGGGGACCATTGTTATTTCAACTTTTCTGAAGTTTTAATGTTCAACCTTGAAACCTGTTGTAGTGAGTGTTTTGAGAGTTATACTGATTTTGGAGGTTGTATTTAATGTCGGAAGTTCCCTCAGGGTATATACTGTTTACGTTTGCCTATATGATATATAATAATTATATATACTATTATTGTATTTTTACATATTATATATTAATACGTACATATGATTCACATAATGCATAAAGCAAAGTTTTGATTGTTAAACTGTTAAACCAAAATTGCCTCATCTCAAAATTATGCTCTATGGACGGTTCAATATTACAATGGAACTCTCGTTTAGTATATAACAGTTTACTCTTGTAAATTGTTGTATACCTTATATATTATATATAATATTTCATGTACATGTCAATTCGGATTCCATGTTATAGATTCGGAAGTACTGTCATTTTGAAAGGTATTAAAGAATTAGGACAGTGTTCGGTTTACAACTTTGGAATCCGTCTACATTTTGCGTCAATATTCCATTTTTGCCAGATTTTCTGTTTGATTTCTGCTGTTTGGGGTCAAAATTTCAGTGGAAAAACAAATCTGGTAAGTAAATTCTGTTAGTGTCAGGTTTAGGTGACGTTAGCAATTAATTGTCACTGCCTCCTTAAGACATATGGTATGTGTAATCGTGATTTTAAAATTAATTTTTGACTGCCCAACACATTTGTTTGTTTTGAAGAGTAACAAGATGAAATTTTAATTGTCCTGGAATGACATTTGCTAATTTAAAGGGCCAATTTACGGAATTTATTCTGTTTGGAAAGTAGATATTACTTATATGTGGTGTGCTAGTGCATCATGTGAAAGGTATGCGTTTAATCTTAACCGCTATCAATAGAGCTCAGACTGCGTGGCCCCTGGTTTAATTCTTGGACGGATTGAATTTTTATTTTAAATTCCTGTTATTCGAGTTAGCTGATTGTTATATACAACAACCACTAACTTTTGCAGTGCTTGCTCTTTCTCGATTCTAGTAGTCAGTCAGGAGCTAATGAATACCAAATTTGTCCTTTGTCAAATTTTAATTTTTCAATATAATAAATTCACTATAATCAATAAAACAATAATTAAAATAATTTTTCGCTCTGACTTTTAGTGATCAACCTGATCTCAGAATTCATTAACAAATTATTGATGACCCCGTTTCCGGGTCATTCTTAGTTTTTTGTTTGGGACTCGAACAGGGAACTTTACGATAAACAGCCCAGAATGCTACCAGTTGCACCAGAGAGCACATAACTTTATGTCTGGAACGCTTTATCTGCAATGGTCTTAGCACATAGCGATGAACATGGGATGTTGAAGAAATTCTTGAGATCAGAGAAAAGTTTTTAATTAGTAATAGAAGTTTTAGCTTCATTAGGGTTTCACATTACCCTCGTCTCTCTAGACAAGTCTTATCTCTAAGGTTCCAGCTAGCGCTGGGAAAAAACGAATGGCTACAAATTGCTCCATCCCCCCTCCTTGCTCTAAGTTGGTTGAAAAAATTGTTTCTTCTGAACCTTTTTTCACATTTTTTGTGTGGAAAAGTAACTGGACACCTTTATGATGTCAAAATCAGCACACTTTCCTCGTTAATATGAAATCGGATTCTGCTGAGTGACACGTGTGTGAAAGGTTGAAATCAGGATTGAAAGATGTGAAGAAAAGTGTCCAAGGCGGGGATCGAACCAATGAGTTTGTTTCACAAGCGAACGCTTTAGCACTTTACTCGCCTCTTATCACACTCATTTCAGCTTTTCTGGGTTGCTAATAACAAGAGTACATAATTATAAGAGTATGCCACTGAGCAAGCTCTATGTTATTAGAGCAGAAACTATGGTCTGCACCCTAACGGCCCACCCCCCCCCCCGCAAATCACACCCTAGTGACCCCCCCTCGCAAATCAGTACCTAGTCGAAACGGGGGTACGCTCACTCGCTCTATGTTTATGTGCTTAAGCACGAAAACACAAGCAGTGCGTGCGCAAATTTTGTGCCTGCTTCGAGCTTTAGAACACAAACATAGCGCTCAAAATTCTTTGAAGTGATGGTGTCTGATTTGGGGGTAGGCCGTTAGTGAGCAGAGCATAGTTTTTGCTCTGATAACATAGAGTGTGCCTAGTGGCATACTCTTATATTATTATATACTCTTGCTAATAAACACTGGCTTAGAACAGTGCTCCTTAGGACGATAGGAAAACTTTTACTTTTTACTTCTTAGCGGAGAAAACCTTTTCCGATTTGATTTGATCTTAAAACAAAAAGATGAAATATTGAAGTAGTTAATCTGAACACTTTAAACAGTTTGCTTTCTTTACTTTTTACATTTATATTTATTGTTGCAATTAAAATAGCAATTAACTAACTTCAGTAAAGACTAAACAATTCAATTTAAGGCATAACTTGCATAAGCCTCATTAAATATAAATTTGAAGCATAAATTTTGGGTTTTTGTCAAAAATTGCTGTTAAATTTTTGCAAGTCCATTAGAAATTTTATTTCCACTTTCAGCTGAAACTTTGGCTTCAACGGGTTCCGTTAATTTCTTCCCTTTTTATCGCTTTCTGCTTCAGAAAATGTTAGCTTAATATCTACTTAACGGGAGGAGAAATGCTCTAAAATGGGTCTCACTATTTCATGGTCGGTCTACCTTTGGGTACCTCAAAAGGGTTTCTTTCTTAAAAGCTTGTTTACCTGAAAGTTACATAGAGATGTGACCTTTAGAAGTTCAATGTTAGCTTGCTGCTTTCTATCATCAGGTTTTGTAAATGTAGGGCCTTTTCGCGCACCTAGTTAAACGAGTTAAAACAGTTGAAATTAACTAATTTCTTTTCGCGTACAAGGTAAAGGAGTTCGTTTAGCCCACCTGCAGGGATCAAGAGTTTTTAATTTACAAAATTTTAACTCTACTCTTTTACAGCTCGCTCGCGAAAAGCCCCTAAACTTGGAATTACATATATTGATAATGATTAGTATAACTTTACAGCATTGTATGGGTCCACTATAAACACACCGCTACTAGTTACCCTAAATTTAATCAAATTACTTACAGTGGTTATCTTTTTAAAAAATGAATTGAATTTTAAAGTTTTTAAATTAAGCCAGTTTAGTTAAAGGATGCCATGCGATAAGTTTGAAAATGTAATTTTATTTTTGTTTTTAAAGTTAAAGTTGACGTCATTTTCATTGATTAGAATGATTGATAGTGTAACTTTTTGCATGGCCAATTTAGTCTAAATCTGGCACTAATCAAGAAAGGATGTGTGTGAAAATGAGGGTCATTTTTGTATCCAAATCAAAAATTCCCACACAAATTTTGTAGTCCACAAAATTTTAGGGATTTCCCATCTGTTGCGGTTAATATCATCCTTCTACAGGTTTTATTGTCATAAAATCGCTCAATTTTTCAACCTTGACAACCACTAAACCCTTTAATCTAGATTTAACTATTTCACACTTGTTGCCAATCTAGTAGTAGTCCTCACTTGAGACGAGGGTTTATCTAATCGTTACAGAAATGTTACAATTTGTGTATCTGTCTTTAATCGGAAGAATTTGTCTAAATTACTTCGACAGACTATTGCGGCATGGCTGTTTTATCTCAACCTAGTGCGCTACTAAAACAAAAATAAGGATGCGAATTCTTGAGAATCCCAATCATATAATATAGTTTTTCCTGGCTTCGTAGTGGCTAGTAGTACTCCTAACTTCAGTCCCGATGGTTCCCGGTTCGAATCACGGAGGAGCCAGCTTTTTTGCAGAATCACTCACCGGCCAACATTGACTTTTAAGTTTTTGAAATGAAGTGGTATTTATTTTACCGTTTCCCTGACTTTTTTCCAGGACTTTTCGTGAAGTTTCCGAATTTTTCCGGAGTTTTTCTCAATGTTTTCCTAAGTTATTCCTCTTTACTGAATAAGAAGACCATCTTTGTGACAGAAGTCAATGTTTCAGTTTCAGTGATTTAAATTTGCAGGTTCCCAAAACACAGTTTCAGTTAACAAAACAACTCTGCCTTTAATTAGCATCAAGTTAGTCAAGTCGAAACAACAAATTCAGTTTTTTCGGTTCAGCTGCTATTCAGTTTTCAACTCTTTTTTCCGGTCCCCGAAGCCTCCTTTTCAGGGGGAAGAGCACTTTTTCCATCTTATGCCCGTCATTTTATTCAATTATGAAATGCAACAGTTTTTTCCACTGCCTTTCCTAGATATTCCTAGCTTTGACTTTAGCCACTAAAATGGTAATAAGAAAATTTCTATGCAAGACCAGTTCTCCCGCTTTATATACCTTTAGAAAAACTGATTCTCACAGCTGAATGTAGAATGAAAATTAGGTGAAATGTTCATCTGGTTCGGAATGTTTCACAATGTCTGAAGAGTCAAATTGTCATCTCTCAGTTCAAAACGACTAAATTCAAATTGTCGACCGGTGCGACTTGTCCGTAGAGTGGTGCTTCTGATTGTTCAATCAAACAATTTCTTTAGCGGAATGCGCAGTGCAGATTAGGAATCGTGTTTCTCGGTTAAAAACGTCGAAATTCATATTGTCGGACGGCTACATTATTTAGTAGAAAGTCACAACTTTATCAGATCTGGAGACGCAAACTTGCTATTTTGGTACTGTCATATCATAAATCCTTCTTAGAAAATTTATTAATAATCTAAAACCAACAGACAAAATTAGCAGCTATTTTTGCATTTCCCAGAAAGTTTTTACGCAAGGCTCTCCTTCCTACAGATGATGGATTTCCTCGCCAACAAAATTAATACCAGATCCTGTTCCTATAAGTTTCTAAGTTTCAACACGTCCAGCTTTGCGACATATGTAATATCAAGAGTACATAATGATAAGAGTGTGACAACAGGCAGTCTCTCTGTTATCAGCTGACGAGCCACACTAACGGCCCACTGCCAATCCGCAATTGCGTACACCTTCATTTCAAGCAAGATCGCAAACTAACAAACTGACTAGCTTCAAAACAAATCATATGACCAGAAAATCTGCGGGAGGTCTTATCTTGACTTCCCCTCACCGGCTCAAATGCTCTACAGTCATTCCAACTGAGCAAACCATGTGCATAGGTGTGACTTTAGCGACGTCTCACTTTGCGTACCTTGGCGGAAACTTTTATGAATACTGTTTTTCATGCAGCCGATGCTCACAGTGGCACACCAAATAACTCACTGCCAAAATTTTGTAATGTTACATTACATAGATATATTTGAACCACAGTGAGTTCAAATGTAGAAAAAATTTTCGGTTTCGCTAAATTCTATTTCGGTTCTTATTTGCGGGGCTATCCAAATGTACCCAAAAACATGTATGTATATTTCTTTCCTGCTGTCATGTGTAAAACTATGAGTATTTCGGATAGCAGACCTCGACCACGCTTTGTTGACCATGTGGTTTTCGACATCCTTCAAACGCCCAAAATAGTATTTTGGCGAAAGTATTTTTCATCGACTAGCATTAGTCCCATCTCTGTAGGTGCTCTCAGTAAAAAACGGCAACCAAAATCTAAAACTGGTCATTTTCAACCGTTGACACGGAGTATATTATAGTTAAGCCTAACTCATTTAATCTCTATTTTACTGCTTCCTGAAGATTGTTTTCTTTCTGTTGCTCCCACCTATCACAAACG
Organism: Trissonchulus latispiculum; assembly: GCA_030248195.1. NCBI lineage: Eukaryota > Metazoa > Nematoda > Enoplea > Enoplida > Ironidae > Trissonchulus > Trissonchulus latispiculum. Next base: position 18,761 of record JASAND010019795.1, on the reverse strand, counting down.
AGGTGGTCTGTTATCAGTCAACTATGTCAGAAAAGACAATATAGGCCTAATTATGAACGCTTCTTTAGTAGTCACAAGTCATATAGTCTTCTTATCATACGTAGTGCCTATTCCAAGAACTCTCTCCAAGGGGACGTAAAGACTCAGGCTGTAGTGGACATTGGGTCTTGTAATAGGAGGAATGATAATTTCTTCAGAAAGTCTAAACACTAATGACATGCAAATTGTCAATTGATCCTTTGCAACATAGTTGACTCGTGAAACTTGAACCAGTTACCAAAGTGTAAAGATTTAGGAATCGAACCACGGACCTCCCGGACTGCAGTTAGGCGTGCAACCACTACACCACGGAGCCATGAGAGAAGAGCACATAACTTCTATATCATTGGTGCTCCTCGTACAAAAGGAACGAGAAGTCATAGGATTTTGAATCCGTTTCTACAGGCTGGGTTAATGTTTATTTGAGTCAATATGACAATTTGACAGACTTTCGGTTTTATATAATTTCCTTGAGTTCTTTTGCAGAAGAAGTTCAACAGATTGGATTCAAATCTCGAATATTAACTCCAGTTCGCTGAAGCACCTGTGGCTCAGTTGGTTAGAGCGTTGGAGCGTTAAGCAGAAGATCGCTGGTTCGAATCCCACCAAGGGGTTAATTTTACATCTTCATTATTTACACATGCAATTAGCGTAGGGTAGTTTGTTTTAAATGTGTTCATTTTTAAACTACAAAATACAGAATTATAAAAGCATTGGAAAAAATAATAAAATGAAAGACACTATGCGTGTGGATAAATTTCTGAAGCCGTCAATTTACAAAAGGACGAACTCATGCGAGAGATTTCATGCGCAGTAAAGAGATTTTTGGAAGTGAAACGCTATCGGATCAATTTTGTCTTCGCAGAATTTTTTATGATTTTTTCAGTTTCTTGACATTTTAAACTGTGAGTTAACAACAAATTACTAATCCTTACCCGCCAATGTATCCTTGACTACAAATATAGCGGTCTTTCGTTTTAGTAAGCACTAAGGAACCGTGTCAAAAATATTTCGTATAATACGATATATTTTATACGATTTTATGTTTATCGTATATACGATATTTTGAGTTCATTTATACGTTTTCTGTAGAGAAATATGCATTTTATATGCGATTTCTTTAGTAGGCACGCAGGTGTTAGACAACAAGCTTGCAGCTTTTTACCATGTCTTTTTGTGAAGCAGGCTGTTTTCAATAAACAGTTTGTTTCACAATTTGAAGCAAAAAATCTAATATACAGGCCAGCAACATATGTATACAACAAGCTGTCTGCGTTTTGGCATTGCTATGTTACTTTTTGTATGACTAAAAAGTTGCAACAAAGCCTTCCGCTTAGAGACTGTGCAGACTAGACAAATTATGAAGCATTAAATAAGAAATCGCGTAATGCAATATTCATACGATTTATTCGAGTCAAAAATACGATTTAACAGCAACATTAATACGAAAATTGATCGTATAAACATATTGTATATACGATATTTTTAACAGTCATTTTTGACACAGTTCCTAAATTATTTTGTGTCTTTATTGACTAGTGAACAAACTGTTGGTAGGAGCTTCTCGTGGTAGCATTTTAAACAGTACTTAAAATATTTGAATTACAGTTCAGAATTACAACTTTAGATATATATATTATCAAATCTGGTAAAGGAAATGTTGTCGTAGTACAAGCCATCAGTTTTACTCTTATGTACTTGATTATTTTACTTCAAGCATTTCAGGAAAAAGTATCATACAATTTTAAATTTTTGTCAGTCAACGTAACTATGTTAAGATTTCCCATTTAGCTAATCTCACATTTGGCAAAATTCCAACTCTCAAGCTTTAGCTGAATCTAAATGTGTTCAACACTTTTTCTCCATTTTCCACAAAACTCTGAACCTGGAAAGTTTGAGGTAGAAAAAGTCTCCAGTAGAAGCAAAGAAGAGTGAAGAAGAAGTCAGATTCAATAACAGTTCGGAAATATTCCTTTAATAATATTGGCCCGAACACAGGAAAGTGGGGTTACCCTGTGCCAAGGCTGCATTTAGAGTTCAGGAAAAAGGTTTTCTCCTTCTCAGATTTTTGATTCATCACTGAGCTGTGGAGTCGAGCTGAATCCAGAGAATTCTTTCCAACATCTTTGCTTGAATTTCTGAAGATGTGCAAAAGTCAAGCAAGTTAAGCTTTTTGACTGTTTATGATTCGAGGATTCGAGGATGAAAATCGTGCTGCATTCAGAGTATGCTATTTAAATGCTGATAAAGTTGGCTCCGGGTCCAAAATTTCAGACCCGGCCCGGACCCGGACCCGTTAGGCCGGACCCGGACCCATCTAGACCCGGATCCGGGTACCCGTATTTAAAAAATGAACCAGTTTGCATTTGAAAGCTTCTCTGCGTTCGTAAGTTTCACTGCAAATTTGCTACAGTAATTGCGTGAATAAAATTCTGTGATAAGCTTTAGATAACTTTAGTCTATGCTTTTCGACGATTTCACACGATTTGAGTGTTAGGGCTAACAAAAAATTGGGATCTCGTTCGGATATTGGTAGCAGTTTTTTGTCATGAGTCCAGAGAGAGTGTGAGGCTGTCCTTCAGATAGTTACGATTGCTCTGGAGGAAAGACGGCGAACGAATTTTTGGTGGCTTGTATCTGAAAACAATGTTCTTGATCTAGTTTACTAGATTTATCTCTGCGTGCAAAGTTAATTTTTTCGAATTCATATTTCTACTTCCAATTCTAGTTACATATTTTGTTACTAGCGCACCAGAGCAGCATAGATTAGAAAGACCTCAGCTAGGCAACTACTAAACATTGTACCTCAATGCCAAACACTTCGGTTCTACCAATCTTTTGGCATTTATTGGAAAGGAAAAGAACAAATTATGTTTTAATATCCTTAAATGTACCAAAATCCCGTTTTCTTCAGTGTTTTGGACCGAGACTCGGATTCGGATCCACGGGTACCCGGACCCGCGGGTCCTAAAGTTAGACACGGACCCGGCCCGGCCTGCGGGTATCCGGACCCGGCGCCAGCTCTGTGCTGATAACAGAGTGTGACGCTTTTCGATCGTGTCAGCGTAAGCGGCCTTTTCCTTTCAAACTTCTGTCTCTTGTAGGCATTTTGCCAAAATTTTACCTAAAGTTTGAGAACATCCTATCAATTTTCTCTCTCTCACGAGCATGCACGATCAAATGCTGACGGTCTAGGTTGGAGCTCAGCTGTACACACTGCTGCACGGTTGCGTGAGATCAGATATTACTTTCAGAGAATTAGCCATTAGCTTCTTTATCACAAGAAGTTGACTCACTGCTGCTAAAAGTTTATGTCAAAGGAAAAGTTCCATTAAGCATTCCCGGCCAGTTTCCCCTTCCCCAGTCTCATAACTGGTTGCGTGACCGACAGACGAATAAACTTTCAATTAAGAGGACAAAATGGGGGAAACACCCTCCCAGAACCCCCAGAAATTGAGCTACATAGCTAATTTGTTTTACTCATATACCATACTCTTACAGCAGCATGTCATGAACATCTTGTTCTTGAGGATAATGCTTTTGTTTTAGTAAAATCCCAGAAATATTTTCTCTTATGTATAGTTATGCTACAAAAGTTGTGCTAAAAAGTTGCGTTTGTAACAATTAGTTGCAGAAGTCCAAATCTAAAGTTGCGACCTGGGCTTTCACAGCCAGGTGGGTGGGGTGGTTTCCGCACCTCTATTTTACTGTGAAAGTAATGGATATACTGATAGCCTTGTAGAACATCTCGGATAAATTGCAAGTTAATCAGCATCAGCTACCTTTTGTGCTCAGACGAGTTCTAAAATGGCCAACGCCCCTCCCAACCCTGACCTGAGTGACCGGGTGGGAGGTGCTGGAAATAAGGAATTTCATTTTAACAGCCATTAAAATGCTTTTAACTATGAATAATATTTAATAATATTTAACTTTATATTTAAACTTAGTATCTTAATATTATTTAACTCCTAATAAATAGATTATGCGGGCCCAGGCCAAATTGATTGATTGATTGATTGATTGTAAACTGATTGAAATCCCAATGCGAATACGATTTTGTTAGATGGATATAGTTTAGCCTTTTCAAAGAAATTTTTGTTCAAAAACTTTTGTTCAATGGTAGCTCTTCAAACACAAGTTTTGGTTTTCAGTTGTGTAACTAAAAACGCGCCCTTTTCGCTCTTTTATGGGAACTTTTTGACTTTTCCCTGAGTTTGACTTGGTTTTTGGTGACAGTCAAACCTTATTTGTTCTTCTCCCTTGGGAACCTTAATTATAGACTAACAAAGGATAACCTTAAAAGTCTTTGAAAACTAAACAAATTTGTTTTTCAAGCACTGAGTTTAACTTCCCAACGCCCACAATGATTTAATGTGACGCTTTCACATGCGGGACACTAATTTTAAAATTAAGGTTGGCAATAAGTCTTTTAATAACAGATTACGTATACTTTGTTGCTTAAAGTCGGTTAAAAATTAAGTTAATGTGAAATGTTATAGCTCTGCCTCTGATTGGGTTATATGAGGATTAAAAGAGAGTTTAAATTTTATTGCTTACGAGAAGGACTGAAATATGTAGGCTTGAATTGTTAATAGTAATTCGAGATTTTTCAATTTAAAGTAATTCTAAGGAATGAATAAAATTAAGCTCTACCATAATTCACAGCAGACATCCAATCAGAAGTCTCCTTTAATTATATTGGCTGCTAAGACTTGAACGGTTTGCAGGAAATACCGAATTTGACACGCAGGAAACGATCACGATTTAGAATATTTGTAACCTTTCATATTAATGTTGCCGTCGTATCTGACTTTGCAAATTTAATTTTATTTTTCCACATCTTTACTACACAAACATGAAATTATTACTCATGTCTTTCATAATGAAAGTATTTCGTAATTTTCATCTCAGCACATTGATTTAAATAAAATTTCGACAGGACAGAATTTCGAAGCATCATTTCTAACTCAGTTCCGTATCCTGGAATTAAGTTCAACTTTTCCCAGAAATCAAGTCTTGGACTGCTGCTTAACGTTCGAATTGTCCCCATTCGGTCTGTGAGAATGCCTGCCACTGTCAGAATACTCAGAAAGGTTGAAACCAGCCTAATAAAGTCAGATCTGCAAATGATTTAATTTTTAGTGCTAGATGATTGGACATTTCGTGACACAGCAAAATTAAAATTTCTAGTGTAATAAACTTACACTGTAACGAGACGTATAGCTTGGTGGTAGAGCATTTGTTTACCAAACTTAATCCCACTGGTTTGATTCCTACCCTGACACTTTTCAAATTTTTAATTTATTTCTAGTTAACGATTTTATTTTCTATTTTCAATTTCGATTATGTCCTATAGAAGCAATTCAAACAACAACGTCTATTTAATTTTTCCACTACGAAGACTCAGGTGCAAAAGTTTGCAAGTTGTGAACACGCAATCTCATGAAGATCAAACAACTCAAGGTCAGAATCAACTAATAGAATTAAAAATTTTATTTTATTTATCCGTTAAAAGTGTTGTCCCTTAAAACGCTTTGCATTAAAGTTTGTAAGCCTACAAGTCAGACAATCAAATGTTAAGTTCAATATCACGTAATCCCGAGTGCAAAGAGTTTCTGATCGGATTAGCACTGTCAAGACTTTTCGGCGAAAACTTTCATTATCTTAGATGTGTACAAAACTGTACTTGCATTCAACTGAGTTTAATCCTATTAAAACCACACCACAAGGTTGGAGTTTGAGAGTTCAAAATAGTGCTTTTTGTTTGCAAAATTTGCAAAGGGTTTCACTGACACGCTTACTTTTTCTGTCAATTTCTAACAATTTTTTCGGCCCACCCCTATATATATACAGCTTGAGTCATGTGAGTTTTTGTAAAACAGTTTCAACCCCTTTTTCCCAAACTCTACTACAAAAGCTGACAGTTTGAAGTCGTTTGTTTGAACAGTTTGCTAAAATTTCCCTGTTGAGCAATTTTCCTTTATTGAGCGAACTTTTTAATTTTTAAGCTTAAGATGGAGCACTTTGAGCACAGTTTTTGAAATATCTGTTTATTACGACGGCTATTATTTGGTGAAAACAAAAAATTTGCTAAAATTAGAATATATAAATTAGAATAAATTTAGGTTAATGTTAGAACATAAATTATTTTAATTTTCTAAGTATCGGCCAAACTTTCTCCTGTCACTTATATATATTATTACTGGCCGTCTTAAGTTGAACAATTTTATGAATTTTGGATCTCTAGCTGGTATAAAGTCTGTCAAAACTTTCAGAATTCAAACTTCAAAATGCCAAAATAAAAAGTCAAAATTTCCGCCATCCGAGACAATTAATTAATTGTACGGTTTTTCATATTTCAGATTCTCAGGATGTCAACCAGAATTGATTTCGCCATAGCCGCACTTTTGATCATTCTCTGCAGCGCAACCGCGAAATCGAGCTGTCCCGAATCCTGCACCTGTGCCAGCAACGTAATCGTCTGTCGATGCTTTGGATCCCAAAATCGAACAACTCTGGGTCTGTTTCGCGGGATTGACTACATCTCAAAAATCTACATTCATTCCTGTAATGAAATTTTGATCCGTTCGGACACTTTTCAGAAGCTGGCAATCGGCCAAGAGTTAACAATTTTCAATGTCCAAAACATTGTCCTCGAAGAATATGCTTTTCGGGGAATGGAGAAATGTCCCCAGCAATTGGTATTTCGCGACAGCGGTTTTGAGTCGTTGCCGAGAAATTCCTTCGCTGGACTACAGAACATGAAAAATTTGTGGTTCAAAAATGTGACAATCGGCAGAGTGGAAACGAACGCATTTTCCACTCTGCGAAATTTGGAATATCTCTATTTTCGGGAGTCCAAAATTTCTCATTTGGCCGACGGCGCGTTGGGAGGAATTGCCGAGATTGACAATCTATTTATTCGCGGTGACAACAAAATTGGAACGATTGGATCTTCGATTTTCGCGGAATCGAAGGCTAAAAAGGTAATGCTTGAGGATATTCAAATCAATTCATTGCACGCCTACGCCTTCGGAGGTTTGCGACAAACCGACCAGTTAGAGCTAAGAAATCTAAGTGTCACTCAGGTCCCTCCTCTAGAATCCGGCGAAATCTACATCCTAACTCAGAGCTTGTCAAATCTGAAAATCACGAAATCCCGATTTTCCGATTTCTCCCTCGCTCCCTTTTCCAATACCGGATCGATCAAAATCAGTGAATCGATAATCGAACGATTAATTCCAGGGCATGGTGAATTTCTGACCAACATTTCCCTAATTCATTTTCTTCAGGTTACCCTCACGGATTTTCAGAGCGGAGCGCTGGAGGGAGCGAACCGGATTAAGAATTTCGTTTTCGAGGATTCCTCGGTTCGAATCGTCGAAGCCAAGGCTTTGGCTAATTTGCATAATTTCGATCACGTGATCTTTCTCAACTCCGTGGTGCACAGCATTCACTCTCATGCCTTCGGCAATTCATCGGTCGGCGATTTGATTGTTGACGGTACGGAAGTCGACATAATCGGCCATGACGCCTTTCACCTGTTCAATGCCAGTTTCGCCAAGTTCGTTAAGTCGACTATTGGCGAAATTCGCACGGACAGTTTTCGAGGGGCGCGCAGTGAACGCCTCATACTAGAGCTGAACACTATTGATCAGTTTCGACTGCACAGCTTTCGAGCTGCCATGATCGACACAGTTTACCTAATTTCAAATCGTATCGGTTCACTTGACCGACAGACCTTTGCCTCCATTGTATTTCGCCGATTTCGCATGGAAGACAACACGTTTGACTGTCGATGTGATGAAACGTTCAAACTGATACAGGAATTTGAGTTTGAGATGAACTCCAGCGCTCTGACGAAAAACTATCGAATTCATCAGAATTGGTGCCAAAAACTGGCCAAAACGGAAACGAAATTCGGTAAAGTGGAATTGGGCTCGGACCTGGAGAAGAAGCACAGCCAATCCCTGTCGTCTTTCATGCGAAACTGTCATCGCACGTCGATGAGCGCGCTACGCTCGACGCCGACGATGTCCAGTTTTGAGTACGAGCTTCGCTGTGACGAATTCCCAACGCTAACTCTCTGTCGGTGTGTCGGGAAATCGCCACTTCTCGTTACTGCCACACTCGCTCAAACGATCCCTGCGCGGAGCGGTGTGCTCACGTTGAGCGAGTGTCAGCAGCTGAGCATTACTGCGAGAGCGTTCGCAGGAATGCCGCTGGTCGATCTGAAGTTGGAACAGATCGACAAGTTGGCCATCGAACCAGGCGGCCTGGAAGGATTGAGCCAATTGGTCCAATTCTCGGTTCAGGCATCCGGCCTGGCCGAATTGAAACCAGAGGCCCTTTCCTTCAGCACCAGCCTGAAACGATTGCTGATCGAAAACTCCAACCTGATCAACCTGCCGAAACGAGCGTTCGGTCGCAGCCATATCGAGCAGGTCGAACTGAACAGCGTAAACCTCGATCGAATCGACAGCAACGCTACTCTGGGGTCCGTGGTTGACATTTTGGCCATCCATAGGAGTAAAGTCGACCTACTGAACCCGGAAGCGTTCGGTCAAATGGGCACCGTTGGCACGCTGGAGCTGCACGAGAACAGTCTGGGAACAATTCTGGGTCCAGTATTTCGCCACCTGCCCTCGCTGTTGGCCACCAAAAATCGAATTCTATGCCACTGCGCCGCGAAAGCCCTCCAATCGTTGACGATTCGACCCGAGGACCAGCAACACAACGTCTGTGTAAAGCCGACCGCCCTACAGGGTCAGACAGTACACAGCGTTCTAATGAGGTCAGATCTACTGACCTTTGACCTAAGTGACTGCCCGACCGGGACCTCCAGTGCCATCTCTAGTCAGCCCTCCCTTAAGCATATGCTAACTCTCTCAGTGCTAGGCATCAGCTTTATCTTATACCTTTCCTAAAATCCTGCGGTAGCTGCTGTTTCGTTTGTTTGTTTGTTTGTTTGTTTGTTTGTTTACCTCAAAAATATCTTAAGGCAATGATAGAAATGAATACTATGTGCTCGACTTTCTCCCAGTTGACTCTTTCATGTAAAGGATATGGTTAAATAACTACTTACAGAATAAATTTAGCTGGTTGAATAACTCAAAAAGTCAACTCCGCTTGGCTAAAACATTCTAGGGCCCTGCTAGTAATGAATACTGCATGTGTACCGGTTGTGTACAGACTCGAGTCTTTTCTTGATGTCAATTGTGGGTTTAAAATCGACATTTTTTCCAAATTTATTTCAAATTCAAATCAGAAATGTTAAAAACGCATTTCGTATTTGACTTAAATGTGGTCCTAAGCAATATTTTTCTAAATTTATTTCAAATTCAAATCAGAAATGTTAAAAATTAAATTAAAACTTAAAATTTTCGTATTTGAATTAAATTTGGTAATAGGCAATCAACATAAACTGTAATCTTGTATTTGGGCTGGTTCTCGTTGAACTTAATCTAGTCATTAATTTAGTATTTTAACTGTTTGCTGATGTTTTGTAATGGGTTTTGAATTGTTGTTAATTTTGCAATGTTCAATCTACAGTATTACTTGTGTTTATTTGATCAATCTTTCTTGGCTTTGCTACAAATTCTTTTGATCTGCCAACAAGGAGAGAAATGCTGTGGCCTAGTAGGCTTAATATTAATATTAATATTATTAATATTAATATAATATTAATATTAATATTAATATTAATATTAATATTAATATTGATATTAATATTAATATTAATATTATTAAAACGTAATGTCTAAGTTTGCTTGATTGTCGCTAACATTCTCTTGATCTGTAACCTTCTGGAAAAAGAGCTCACCTTTATTTAACTGCTTTTAAACTATATGTTGCAGCTGACCATGAAATCAGAAGCAAATTTGGTTTATGTTATTTTTTATTTTCCATCTGCTCTGCTTTTCCAAATCAATCTACTTTCATAACTGTCTAATTGAAATTTCATTAATTGTCTAGATATATATATATATATATATATATATATATATTACATAGCTAATTCGGAAATAGCTAACAACTATAGCAAATGCTACAATTTAAGATATTGTACCTTACATTAACCTTTAATGTGTGTAAATATTGAAGAGTTTCAAAGACTTGTGTATTTGTGCTTCCTTGACTATATATTGAACGTAATTTATGCATGGATGCTTCTGTGTATGTAATAAATTGATTCGACTACAATATAACATAATATGTACAGTTACTTTTTAAAGTATATTTCATTCAATGGCGAGATTATCCGGACGCGTCTTAAGCCGGGTTCACACTAGGCAATAATTGCCGGCAATGTGATTGCCAGCAATATGATTGCCAACAAATTGCCCATTTATTGCTAGTGTGAACAGTGTAAAGATTGCCAGCAATATTGCTGTCAATCGGCAATCTCAGCTAGGAGAGTGAGCAAGCTCTGTGACAATTAAACACGTAAATATAGCGGCGTACAGATTGGCGCTGGACTAAAATTTTGAATTTCCCGCTATATTGGCGGCAATCTTGGTGATGCAATGTGAACGGGTGCATTGCTAGGGATATTGCCATTGTCCCTAAATTGCTGGCAAGTAGATTGCCTGCATATTGCCTAGTGTGAACCGGGCTTTAAGGAAACCCGGGGGAGATGTAAGTGAAGCAGGCATATGAAAGATTGTTAAGCCTGCAATGGGAGTTCAGCTGATGGTCCCGTGGTGTAGCTGGTAGTTTTTCAGGGTTAAAGGTTTAAAACAGTTAGTTTTAACTCTACTCTACCTTACTCTATCCATTCGCAAAAAGGCCCTTGGTTAGTTCTGCCCAATTTGGAGATTTCTCTGGCGCAGAAATTTGAATTTTTAGCAAAATTTTGGAAATTCGCGTTTTTTGGTTAATAACATAAAGCTATGGCAACACAGGCTAACAAACTGTGAGACTGTCTATTTGCGCACCATTATTGATGACGTTAGGTCACGTTTGGGTACAGATATTGCAACTAAGTACACCCAGTTGGTCGCTGGGGTCAAATATGAGGGCCTGACAACCATAAGCTGAAAAAGCGATTTCTCAGATTTTTCGAAATATGGCAAACTTTTTATCAATCGAAAGTTCTCATTCTGGGGAACATTTTTGCTTTTTGGGCCACTGTCCGGAAATGCGTCAAACTCAAGTTGCGCCTGTTAAATGTTTGTGACGGTCAAGGTGTTCCAGCTGCGGTGCTATTGCTTTAGTAACTAAACAAAACTCTAAAGGTAGATTTTCCGCATTAAAAATAACCCAGAATTATTTGTTTACATCAGTTATCAAACACGCAACCGAACGTAGTATTCAAGTCCATAGTCAAGGATGTTCAGCTGTAAATTTTCTTGTTTTGCTGAATTGCCGTCGTTTATATTCATTTTCAAATTGCATGCAATTAATAGCTGGTCACCCGTTAAGTACTGAACGAAACTACTCAAAAATCTCATCGTTAAACTTGCTGAGTTTTAACCCTGAGAGGATAATACAAGATTATAAACGAAAGAAAGAAGAATGTCACTACGGCACCTCCGACCAGAAAAATTCGGGCCTGAGGTGGGGATCGAACCCACAACCTTTGGCGATGTCTACTCTTGGAGCCCTTCGAGCTTTGATCGGTTCGAGGATCGGGATCTCTTCCGCTTGGACCCGCCCCTCCCCTTTATTCAATCGTATAAAGTCTGACACCCGAACTCACCTAAAATCAGTGAAAATTTCACATTTGATTAATTAAATTAATGTCATAGATACGATTGTTTCACGTCAGAGATTGCAGAATCGCATACTGCGGATTCGATTATGTTCTTCGATTGCTGTTCGCTTTAGGTCATTTAATTGTTAAGAGCTGATATAAAAGCTCAGCCCAACGGTCTCCTAAGAGCGTTCTCTCTGTACTCTGTATCAACATTGGCGAAATAGTTATTCAGTTCTGCAGAATTTAAGACAAATGCATAGCTTTGAGGATACTTTGACTCCCAAGAATCCTTATTGCAACTGCATGCGCACATGGATCCCCCAGTATGTTAGCTCATCCAACTCACTCAAGCTGAAAAATGCAACTTTGAAAACTAACACAAACTGTTTGCTGAAGTTACACTTTGTGCAGCTGGGTAAGGAGGAATGCATACTTGGTCAAATAAGTTTAGCATCTTCCATACTAATTAAAAAAGAATCCAAAAATTGGTTCAAACGCTTTTGAGTCCTACTAGAGAGTTTTCTGTAAAACTTTCAGCGCTAATTACCTTCTTCTTATCCAATGTAATTGATTAACCAGGCGTCGGTCTATTACCGGACTCCTATCTCTTGCATAACGTAATATCGTCTGTCTATCTACCATAATTACAGTATATACCCATCTTCTTAATTGTCATAACCTAACCTAATATAACTTTAAAAACAACAGTGGCGTCAGAATTAGCTTAAACACTCTGAGCTCTATGCAGCGAGCCTCAATACCGTTAGACAGTTTTTCACGTGAATCATGTGGGTATACGTAACGATGGACGCGGAGTTTGTTAACGATCTACCGGACTTGGAGCAGTCAAATGGGAGTACTGAGCCAACATTAATGGTTCTCGATCATGCAATGAACAGAGAGTAAAGTGTCTAAACTCGTTAGGTTATTTACACAAGGATGTATCATATAGTCTTATAATGCAACGCACATCACCCATGATTGATTCAACGACAAGCAAATAACAAGCCCTATAAATCATGTATACATAGTTTCGAAACTGACCACAATGAATCTTGCTCGACAAAACTTTCCAGCTAACACGGTTTACTCCCTAATCGGAATCCTTCAATCACTCAAACCTCAAATCTCACCTGAGAGATTCAAGAATTCCAGTGATCCTGGTTTATTTAGGACAATCCTTGGCTGCTTTAGAGACATTCTTGCTGAAAACGTTGAACTGGAGGGGACTGTGATCTTATGGTTGATAAGATGACTTTCTTTGCTGAGGCCGGCTGAGCTGAGCTTTCTCTACGTTGCTTTGAACATTAAGATAGTTCGGTTTTACAGGTTTTACCCTTAAATGAAGCTTATGAATTAGAGCTTTCTCTTCTCTTGAAGTTACCAGGAATTTATCTGGATATAAGTTGCACAGAGATATCTGTATTCTAACAACCTAGGGATCACGCAACAAGCAACAAGGCAGATTTATTTACTTTAATGGCATATTATTGAGTTACTGCGGTTATTACTTATTAATTATTATTATTGCTCTCAGTTAACAACTTGACGTCTTGACGACTTGACGTCTGGCTTGCCACCGGCTTGAGGTCCAGGATTGGCATTCTCAACAAATTGTTCACTGGAGAAAACTAAAATCATAAACAAGAAAAATTTATTTTACTCAAATCCATCCTTCTCCTTCAAATATATCTGCAACATTTCAGCTGTAGCTGCCAGTTATGGCATACTTGTTTCACTAAGCCGTAGTAAGTAATGCCAAAATGTCTTTCTGGTTATAAAATGTTAACGGCTCTATACAGCAAACCTGTTACGTATCAATAACTTGGGCTAGTGGATAAAATAACAATTTGCTTACATTCACTACCTCCTCCACCGCCGCCTGTGTTGCCTCCACCTTGATTGCCACTATTGTCAAGGTCACAAGTAACATGTCCAGTTCCGGTTAGAACACAGGAGGTACCAGCGTAGCATGGAATTGCAACAAACTTCTGACTGAAGTTGCAAATGAGTATCTTTCCGTCTGAGGAACAGGCATATGTGCCAGACTGACACGCATCTCCTTCTTTGTCTAAAACAATTTAGTCCATTATCCCCGGTTTTACTTAATCTTCGCTTAAATTATCATTAAAGCCAGACCTTACCAGCAATAAACTGGTTACATTGAAAAAGTACGAAAATAGGAAGACACTACTGCCAGTCAACTCTCATGCTATTTGGCATTACTGAATAGGTTGAAAGTATACACGCGCATGCGCACTATTCCATCAGCGGAATGCATAAGGCACTCCCAGAAACAAGCCTTGGGATTGAATACAATTTCTTGTATTCAGAGTACCAGTAAACGTCTGTTGCATGAAAGAAAGCACTGAAGAAAGAAACTGAACATTAAGCGCTTACCTGCGATTGATGCATGAGCTCCAAGAGCAACAAGAACGGCTACAAGCAGAATCATGATTGTTGTCAACTGTAATGACAAAACTCACCGAACCAAACCCTTATAAGCAAACGCCCTGTTTGAACAACTGGCAGCATCTGGTGACATAATCCACATGACTACCTTAAGATTTCGTTAAAATTTCATTCATAGCTGTTCTTCTGAATGCCAAATAATCACGAGCTTATTTATTTAGGGATATGGGGGTGGGAAATACGGTGGGAAATCATTGAAATACCACCAGGTATTCAAGTCTCGAAGCAAGTGTTAAATCGCAGAATCCTCCCCCGGAACTCTAGTTCAATTTTGCCTAACTTAAGGGGGAGGGGTCCACAATGAAAAATATTATGGTTATCACGGATTTTGCTCATTTTCACACAAAATATTGGGAGCCAAATATTGTCACACATTCTGCATATCGAGTTTCAATTTTGAGTAGTTTCGTTCACTACTTAGCGAGTAGCCGGCTATTAATTGCATGCAATTTGAAAAGAGGCGAAAACGACGGTGCCGTAGCAAATAAAGAAATTTTACACCTGAACATCCTTGAGAATGAAGCTTCGCTCGGTTATATGTTTGATAACGAATGTAAGTAAGGATTTAGGATGACTTTTAATGGAAAAAGTCTGCTTTGCGGCTATATTTAGTGATTTTAAGGAGTAGCACCGGCGCTGGGACGCCTTGACCACGACAATCATAACGGCCGATAACTTGAATTTGGCGCATTTGCAGGCTATGGTCCAGGAAGAACAAATGTTCCCGATAATAAGAGCTTTCGATTGATATAACATTTAACGTATCTCGAAGAATTTGAAAAATAGCTATTTTTGAGATTATGGTTGTCAGACCCTCATATTTGACCCCAGCCACCAACTGAGTGTACTAACCAGCACCATTTTTATCCAAACTTGACCTGAAGTCATCAATAATGGTACGCAAATAGATAGTCTAACATTTTATAGGTCTGTGTTGCCATAGCCTTATGTTATTTGCCAAAAACCACGAATTTCTGAAAGTTTGCTAAAAATTCAGAATTCTGCCCAAAGATATCTCGAAATCGGGCAGAGCTAACCAGGATCAATTGGTATCGTTCAAAATGTCTTGTCATAAGCTGTTATTTGTAGGAAGTAGAATTTTTAATTACGCCTTACAGGTTTCAGAATATTTCATCAAAGTTGCTGACCCCCAATTTCAACGTTGCAAAATAGTCAAATTTGGCTGTTCCAAAACTTCAAAAATTAATTAAAAAATTTTGAAGGCCTAAATTAAAATTCCGCTTCCTACAAATCAACCCTTCTTGATCGTATTTGCAATATAAACTGGACTTTGAACTGTTCCGTTTTGTCGTTTGCGAGATTTCTCTGGCGCACGGAAAAAACCATCCCTCTCTCAGTTTCCTATGTTTAACACATGCTGACATCAACTTTAAGGTGAAATTACTCGTTAACCGTAACAGATCCGACTTGAATTTCAAAAACTCAATAAAATATACCAATCGGACAACGAAATATGTGAAAACTAGCGAGATGGTCGAAAAATCGGCCAAAAATTGACCCCCCCCCTTGAAAGTGCTGGCATGTTCTTGTGCAGTGTTTCTTGAAATTACACAACATTCTCAATTCTTGGTTTTGGAAATAGATTCATCCAAAATTTTAAATTACACAATTTCTATGTAATCCACTATGTAGTAAAACTAGCAAAGTAGCCGTCTTTTGACAGACCAGCTAAATATAAACTTTCTTTAAACATCGATTTGTCTAAGCTAAGGATGCAGCCATGATTTTAGTTTGTTCTTGTTTTTTCTTCTTTTTCTTTGGATTCTAACTCATTGTTTCTTAACGCTTCAGCAATTTCGCCCAATGCATTTGGACAGTAAGTTCTATTGAGGCCGTTTGAACAGGAAATTCCAGCTTTCCACTGAGTTTGGCATGGCATTAGCCTTAATAATATCTAGTGGGTGGATCATGACCAAATCGCTGAACACAGTCCTGCATGGCAGTGGAGATTGTTTCAATTTCATTGTCTACTGGTGCCTTCCATTTATTTCCCTCTAAGTTAAAGTATGATGTCATACGTTATGTCTAGCTGTACTTCTACATTCATAAAAAATGGGCATCAAGCTGACAATTTCTTTCAAAACAAGCAGCAATATTATACATTTTGTCTGTTTTACACTTAAAAATTCCTTATTTGTATCAGCATTCTATTTGATAATTTTACGTTTTTTGAAAACGGTACAATTTCATAGGTTCAGCTGTTTATAAGCTTGTTAACATAGTCCAAACAGTTCATGAGATTCTCAATGTTTATCCACGACTTGTACCATAATCCAATCGTTCCATATCCGTTTAACTTTCAAATGCTCTTTAGCATGTCATCTTGTTCTCCATTATTATTATTGCTATAATTGCTTTTGTTTTAGTTGAATAAGAATTTCATTTGCTTACTGATATGAAAATTCTAAATACACTAAATTTCTGTAAACCTAAATACACTAAAGTTCTGTAAACATGCTTTTTATAAAAATACAGCAATCACTACTTAGTATAATAATAATAATAATAATAATAACAATAATAATAATAATAATAATAATAATAATAATAATAATAATAATAATAGTAATAATAACGATGAATAATAATAAGGCTTCTGTGCCTCTCGTGGGGACCCAACAAATTTTAATCCGTAATGACTTTTCTGCCAGCGTTAAGTGGCTCCCTGCTGAGTTCAGTTGGACTCACTTAACAATGGAGAAGGTCAATTCAAGGTCAAATTGAATTCTGACTGTTTATTTCCTCACACTAGCACAAATATTAATGAATACAATGAAACTAATTTGGATTTCCAAAAAAAATTGAATGGAGTTTTGAAGAAGTCCAATTTTTCAGATTTATTGCAGACTGAAGCAAAGTTTTTCGAGAGACATTTATTATATCATTCATACCTCTATCAAATACCTGGGGACCCTTTTTTACTTGTTATGAAACCGCTCTTCTATATAAATGATTTTTCTTGAATAAAGCTTTTTAAAACTGTTTTAAGATAAAGTCAAGAAAAATAAAGTTTTTACTTAGACAAGCCGTGTTTTTTAAATTACACTTTTTCTAATTGCTTTAAAAACGTTAGCAGTCAATACAAGGAAACTATCAAGTATTATTCTCCACTATACAGCACTAACTTTATCTATAGATTACGGTAGCATTTGTGCTAGTGTGGGGACCTCAACAGTCAGAGCTCAATTTGACCTTGAATTGACCTTCTCTATTGTTGAGTGAGTTAAACTGAACTCAGCAGGGAGCCACTTAACGCAGGAAGAGAAGTCATTACGGATTAAATTTTGTTGGGTCCCCACGAGAGGCACAGAAGTCAATAATAATAATAGTAATAATAATAATAATAATGAATAATAACATTTTACTACTTAAATTGTAAGTTCTACCTCGCTTATAATTTTCTTCACATCCCAAACTCGCTATGCTTGATATGCCATTCTTCTGATATGAGAATCAGCTTTTCGGGCAAAGAATGGAAGCTTTTACATGAATAAATTGTGCTAACTTTCCAAAGATAAACCTAAATGACAAGAATTTTCCAATTAATTATTCGAAATTGTAATCAACGATTGCAGTAGGCCAAAAAGGCAGATGGCCGTTTGAGAGAATCCATTGTTAACTTTAATTGATGGTACCCGCTGAAATTAGACAAAGAAGGCTAAAACGGTGAGAAATTGTTTGTTGTAGTTCATTTCTTCATAATTCACAGGTTCGAATTTGATATATTTTATGTCATTTGTTCGCTAATGCAAAAGCGATTCATTTGTTCGTAAATCATGGCAAATGAAACTAAAATCAAATTTTTAACTAAAAGGAAAATAATAAGAAAATTTAATAATCATATTTTTATAAACAAAGACTGGATGTGAAGTACAACTAAGAGTATGTTCAAGTGGAAGAATTTACAGAGGGGCGAATTTGCTGTTGTTGACTACTACTGGAGGGCAGTGTTTTGAAACCCTAGTCTGATTTTTAATTTAAGCTTTTAAATTAATTTTTGAAAAGTGGATGTATGACTTGAGGCTAAAGTTGGTTAAATTTGAAATCTTCAAAGACTATTTAACAAATGTGACATCCTATGTTAAAGCTAACTAAGTTAATTCCAAGATTCCAATATTTTGGCAATTATTTAATATAAAATTGTTCATATTCATAAAGTTTGTCATGGGAGTTTGTTGGCTCACGCGAAAAAGGACAATTTATCTCACTGCCCATGTTTAAAACACGAACCTCAATTTTGAGGTGAAATTATTAGATAACTGTAAGCCTTACGATTTTATCATCAAAACCTCGTCAAAGTATATGTTTGCACAAGAAAATATATAATCAGCGAAATCGGAGAAAGTAGAAAAATTATTCAAAATTGGACCCTCCCTTTAGTAGGGTTAGTCTCTTTACTGCATTTTATAATCGTACTGGATTCGCTATTTGATGATAAGATTAGGACACTTCTTCACGATTACTTTATTAGCCTATTAGTATGCTGTTACAACTGCTTTGATCATAAAGCAAGGAATCTGTAATGAAGTGG
>JASAND010019794.1:0-13064 GCA_030248195.1 Trissonchulus latispiculum | reverse complement strand
TTCTACTTACTCACCTTATGGCTAAAAAGGTTCTGGGGTGGGCGAGTCGCTTTGTTGACCTAAGACTGGGACACGGAGTGTACCGTCCCCCCCAGACTCCTGCTTCTTATCTTTCTACATTTGACTAGTATCTAACAGTTTTCGAGTCTTCGCCGTGGTGTGGGTCTTCAAAGGTTGTTACCTAAAACTGGGTCGTCTTTGGGGTGCTCACACCGCTGTGACCATGCTACAGTTGAGGGGCTCTATCATACCTATGTCGTGCTTTGATAATCTGTTTTGTTTATTCTTTTTGCATTGATTCTATACTGGTATTGCTTTATCTACAGTACTTTAATTTTTGTTTTTGTGTTTAGGTGATGGTTGTTTTCTTGTAAGGATCCCATACCCCGATGGATGTTAGCATGGAGCAGGGCCTCTGTTTTCTCTGGTCTGGATGCGCCCGGAAGCTTAGTGGTGTTGGTCGGGGTCGGTTTTCCGGCAGTGGTGTGGTCGGGAGCTGGATTACTTCTTTGGTATCTGGGTGGATTGCCTTGCTTGGCAGTTCAGCTGGGCCAGTTCTATTCTTTTGTCAGGCCAGCTGTCCTCTTTGACTCTGTTTCTGACCCCTGCTCTGTGGTGGGGTCTGGTCCTCACACCTATATCTTGGCCTCCTGGCCTCTACTACTGCTGTGTGGCCGCACTCGGCCTACCTGGTTCTTTCCGGGTTTTTGTCAGAATCCCGGTTGATTATTTGATGTACTGTTTTGGTGGGCCATCTGCGCCCTTTTTGCCTTGGACTTTGTTTGGCTTCGGCCATTTTGGACTGTTCTGGGTGGGTCCTATTTCGACCCGTGTATATTGTCTGTGTGCTCCCGGTGTGCTCTGGTCTGCCTAGTGGCTCCTTTGTGAAGTCGTGGTCCCTTCCCTTGGCACGCCTAGGACGTTTCCATTCCCGCATATGTCTTGATTGTTGTGACTGTGCATTCCATTTTTTCTGCGTGTATAGCGGGGGGGGGTTCGTCTTCTGATGTTCGTTATTATACACAGGGAGGGTTCCTTTAAATTTTGAGTACTGAATTTCTATTTGGGCGCTCCCTACATATATCTTTGGTAGCTATTCTCTGGTAGCTTGTTTTCTCTTGTTGGCCATGTTTTGCCATCTACCAGTTTGCCTTACTGTTTTGCCTTTAATTTTTGTTTTCGTATTTCTACTGATTTTTTGTGTTTATCTTATCCCCTATGCATAATAAAACCGCTAGTGATACATTATATTTGTTATCTTTTATACAATTTTTGTCGGGTTCTCTTTTTTCTTCGTGGGGTTTGTATTTGTTGGGATGAATCCCCCAGTGGGTAGTGTCCCCGTTGTACTCTGTTCTTTCTGTCTGTTCGGCCTTGCGCGTGGAGGTCCATACGGGTGTCTAGTTGTACTGTTTTCCAAAATGTGCGCAGTTGTTTCTCAAAAGTCGTCAAAAGTTGTCAATTGTTTCGTTTCGTTTAGTCGTTCGTTTTGTATGTTTGTATCGTTTGTCTAAGCTGG
This sequence comes from Trissonchulus latispiculum, assembly GCA_030248195.1. NCBI lineage: Eukaryota > Metazoa > Nematoda > Enoplea > Enoplida > Ironidae > Trissonchulus > Trissonchulus latispiculum. Next base: position 11,545 of record JASAND010019794.1, on the reverse strand, counting down.
TTTCGTGTTTAGTTTCGGTCACAGCCGACACTGTTTTACCCAGTCTAAGTCCGAAGTGTCAGTCCGGACTCGTCTGTGAGCCGCGTAGTTCGCAGGCAAATGGGGATCGTCTGGCTCCATTTTTACTATAGCTAGTTCTAATAGTCTGTTTTATCTCTAAAAATTACTACTTGAGGCCTCAAAACTAATGTAACCCAGTTTTACCATTGTCTAACATTCGTGGCACCCGTATTGATCGCCGCGCGGAGGGCCGGCGGCGGAAAAGAGGGGGTGTTTTGTGGGATATTACCCATTAGGGCACTGATAGCTAGCTGCGCGGCAGCGCAGCACTGAAAATTAGCATGTGATGTTATCTTCATATGCGTAGCATAAAGTATATTCTATTTGATGAAATTATACAACTTTGAACTATTTCGACAATTGTCTCATTTATGAATGATAAAAATGATTTCTTTTTGGGCTAGCTACATCAGTAGCACAAAGTATATATAAGCGAGAAAAGTGCAGGCTCAGTTCAGTTGTGGTCGGTGTGTCAACGAGGTTTTGGGACTTTGATCTGTTTTGGGGGTGAGAATTGTTGGGCTAGGTTTAGGATTCGGGGAGTGGGTAACGCCCTCCCTCGTGTGTTCATTTTCACTTATCGTGCTCTTTTGTGTCTTTCTATCAGTCTTGTGTAACTATTTCAAAGTTAGAATGAGTATTTTGTGTCTGGTTTAGTAAAGTCTAGCGGTACTTAAGTCTACTAGATTTAGGGACGGTCGCATAGGGCTCACAAATAACCATACATAAACAAGGGTACCGATTCCTGAGGGGTCCTGTACCTATTTTAGGCCAAATTTTATCTGCCCTTGTACCTTATCTCAAATTTGGGGGGAGGGTCCAAGCAGGAAATTGTCTTGAAAAAGTACAATTTTTGCAAATTTTAAGCGAAATTAGCTATTTTAAAGCAATGCTAGAGCAAAATAAACAGTTTTTCGCGATTTTTTGGAAATTTTTCGAAATTTTAAAAAATTTTGGCTATTTTGGCTAAAAATTCCATTAATTTTTAGTTTGACCTTCTTTTTCTGGCTCTGTCCCTTGTCCCTTGGCCCTGTTTTTGCTACCCCTTGTACGGAACCTCCAATTTTTGAGGGGTCCCGTACCCCCCCCCCCATAACCCCCCCCCCTGTTAAAGTGTGCAAATAACTATCCCTTGATTCTACTCGCTAATTTACAGCACTCTCGCATCTTCTCCGGAATTTTTCACTTAAAATTACTATTTTTTCCTGTCGCGCCCACAGGCGCGACAGGTATATATAACCTCATTTCAACTGCCGTACTTTGCTTGTGTAAAAACTAGGCATTAGCTGATAACATCATTTAATATAAAGGTTTTTATGAAAAGTGCAGTATGTTGATATATAACATCATTTGTTGTTTGCTTTTCTATGAAAGTGATACAACTGAGATGAAGAATTAGCACCAATTAGCAGAAATTTATCAAGACAATAGTTCCATCAGAGTTTCAACTGTTTCACAAAATAATTGGTTTGCCTCTTTTTGTTTGCATCGATCGGTAAATTTTTTGCAAAAAGTTTCTAAAGATAAAGTCGTGGTATATAAATGTTTCAAAAAAGCAAATATTACGTAGATATTTTGTTCGTTTACTTTACAGCTCATTTGTTATAGCAATTTTTAACAACTGGAATGCAGATAAATTGCTTTCTTTGTATATATATGTATAGTATGATAAATAACATGGGATAACTGATTTATTTGTCCTTCTGTTAGTTCGTTGGCAAAACATATAAGCAGGCTTTTGAAATTTTGCATAAAATTAAAAGCGAAAGCTCTTCCGTAGATGGAAACTATTATAATGTATAATGAAGAATGTTTAATTTAAGTGTGAGGTTCCGGTATGATGTGATGTGTTTGTTAGCGTTGTATAACGCATTATTAATTCATGCGCCTGTACCTGTGCCTGAACTAGTACCTAAACCACCTAAACCTAGACCAAGTCCTAAAGGATTGGGACCGAATCCACCGCGGCTAGTCCCGTACAAACCGGATCCTGCACCTGTTCCGGGGGGATTGGCGCCAATATGTCCATTTCCCGGCAAATGCTGCTCATCATCTGAAACGTATCCTGCTCCATCATCATCATGCTTGGGGGAGCGTTGGGGTCGGGATTAGTCCTATTCTGAAGATCCGATGCCATTCTATCAATGGTGTCTATACGATTCTGAAACTGCTCTAGTGTGCTAAAAAGTTGCTGGGTAAGAGGATCCACTATGCGACAAGGATGAAAAACTACGGCTGATCAAGGCTAACAAAAACGGAAAAACTGTTGTAAACCAGGGGTAAGTGACAAGGAGAGTCCTCACCGGGGGCTCCAGAAAATTTCCTCTGTGTAATGAAAGCGGAAGCGGCTGAAAGTCCAGGGGCTCAAAATTCTTTGTTACACAGAGAGGCAGACAGCGAGAAGATGCTGGGATCAACTCTTAGGTCTAAGGATCAAGCTAGCCTAGTGTGGGTCTAACCTAATCCAGACGGTCCGCCTGTAGGGTACGTGAGTTCACTAGTGCCTCAAGGCCAGTACTTATCAAGGGAACAGTTGCGATGCTTAACTGCCACCCACGGATCGGTACCAGGGGTCACTGCACAAAAGAAGAGAACCTTAAAGTCGGAACAACCGTCACACTCGAACACGCAAGACCAGGGCTCCGTATGAGGGCTTCCTTCGGGCTCGCTATCAACAGTCCAAGCTTCAATCTCAGCACGATTCCACGGCTGAGAACAGTTGCAATAGAAGGTTACCTCCGAGTGCTCAGGCTCAACTAGAGAACTGCCCTCGTGAACTAGGAAAAGTATGCTAAAGCTGTATTGGTTATGACACTCAGGACACTGATGAAACGGCAGATTCAGTTGGTTCTCAGGCTCACTAATATCACTAAGATTTCCTTCGTCGTCAGCGTCTCCGTAGACAAACTCAATGGGCTCCAGACTGATCTACTTTCCAGATATCGTCGACTCAGCGGTTTCCTATCCAATCTACTACCAACTACAACGACTTAAGCTCTGATCCTAATTGACTATTTACTATTTCAAAATTACCTTAATACCAAACAGCACAAACACACAAGATCAAGTACACTACAAATCTGTTGCAAGAGCTGATACAGAAGGAATCCGTTCACCGCCTAACAACTAAACCCAAAAGCTATGATCAGTTACAGGTCCCTGCTCCGAAATCTTAGCAGAAGAAGAACTAGAGCTGAAACCTAGTAAAATTTTGGTTATATTAATATTTTAGCCTACTGGTTGCCACACACACGCACACAAGCACACTCACCTAAACAGTACTCGTTACTCTCAGACTGCGAATTGATTTGCAGTCACACAATGATTTGATTTTCGGGGACGAGGAGGGGGGAAGTTCCCTATATGCTCCCTATATGTACCTGAAAAGTGTGCACAAGTCCACCCGCTCCCGGTCACGAATAGTTACCAGCAATACGCACCAGCAGAAAACCAATAACTATTCTATCCTCTGCTAAGAGGACGACCCGTAAACTTTAAAGTTTGGTTAAAAAGTTAAAGAGAGAGAATTTGAGCAGATCTGGCAGAACAAACAGAAACAGAGCAGATCAAAGAACGGATAGGTTGAGACAGAAAGGTGGCAGGAATTTTTGACAATAAAAACTAAGAGTTAACAAAGTTGATAAGGATCTTCGTTTCTTCAGTGAATCAGATTTAACATCCAACCCCAAACTCCAGATCCCAATATGACGATCCTAAGTAATCAGTGCGTTCCTAAGCCAAGGATGCGGCTCTCAGAATAGTTCTAAATTCAAGCTGAATCTCAGCAAACTGACGTTTTCAGACAGATTTCCGGGCAGTCCGGACAGAGCAGCAAGACAGGAACCGAAGAGGCTGATCGAAGGCAGAGACGAGGAGACGGTCCAGGGGTGATCCAAGATGTCTTCACTCACACTGGCAGATCAGAAAGGGCCGACGATCAGGAGACGGAGAGAGCAGGCTGATGTCCGGGTGATCACTGACAGACACGGGGATCCACGGGATCCAAGAGCAGAACAGGAGGCAGAGACAGAGTAGCGAGAAGGCAGAGCACGGCAGATCGGGTCCAGAAGAAACCCGCGCTAGAACTGAATCAAATGGGTTAAAACCTTGTCGGTTTTAACCCGGATTCAGCGATATTAACTGGATTTCGGTCAGGACAAAGGAAAAGCTTATTAATTTTGAATCAAAAGCACTAGACTCAACTTAGGCCAGCTTTTTTTGACTCACAACTAGCGAGAACTTGCGTTTTTAAGAAGGAAGGCTAGATGGAATAAACTTCTTCTTTTTAAGCGTTTTGGACAAAAAAAGAGAAATCGGATGAGAATTTGTCTTTTTAATGTAGTGTCACAGGCCCGAGGTCGTCGGTTTCTGCTGGAAGCGTGCAGAGGCAATGACCTGTGACGGCTGTGATGTGGATCGTTGTCTGTCTTAAAAGTCACTGAAGGCTAAGGCTTTTACTAGGCAAAGCAGGCAGATACAGATACAAGTTCGAGCAGAGTTCTAGCCACCGGCAGGCGTACACAGAGAAAAGGCGCACAATAACAAAATGCACGGGTATTTAAACAAGCATCAGCTCCGCCCCTTTCAGCTACCGTCTCCCCATCTCTTGGCCAACCCATCTCCTCTTTTCCAGTCTTTCTGTCCAAAAAGTAAGGGCATATTCAATCAAAAACCATAAAAATTAGGTCGGTCCCTTTCATCCCCTTCTCTGACGGAGCATATTACGTAACATTACTGACAAGTTTCGAAACAGCACAGGAAACATAAAAACACGAAAAAGGGAGCAAATTATCCATCAACTAGCACAATACCAAGAACTAGCAAAATCACGCCACTTCCCTATAATTTCTGACCAATAAGAAAGCACTGCAAACACTACGTAAGAATTGCTGACTTTAGCCTGCCTTCAGCGACTACCATAAGAACCTTTAAGAGAGAAAGTCCTACTATAGCTGGGACTTAGAATATTCACGAAAAGTAAAGAGTTTAGGTAGGTACGTACGTTTAACTTTCTTTATAATTTTCGTAATTTTGATACCTAGGAATTAATTTTCATTATTAAACATTAAATAATTTAGCTGTTTTACGTATGAATTTCTACACCTGTGACATCACTCACCCCTTCGGAAGTTGAAACTCCTGTTTCAAACAAACAGTACAGTATATACTACAGTAACAGTACTATCAATACAGGGTATATAAGCAAGCAAGTAAGCACTGTAAAGCAACTACAGTAATAATATACGACAAAGTATGCATAAACATAATGAGTCAATATAATGTAATTATTTCTGTTTCTCTTTTATCCCCAAGGAGAAATAGAAAAAGAATGTGCTGTCTGTCGGTACGGTGATTCGATCCGGGGATCATCCGTTTATGGGACCAAAATGCTAACCGTTGCGCCACTGGGGCTTAAAATGAGAACTGCTAAAATGAAGTGTTATAGCAACTGGGAGTGGTTGTGTGTGCCTAGTGTGCTAAGTCAAAGTGTTGCTGTGTATGTGTACACGTGCTACGCTGCTATGCATTCTACGTATATATAGGCCGTTATATATTGCGTGTATGTATGTCTATGTGTATTAGTATCGCTAGTGTATGCATATAACTACAACGTATGAATGGTTGCACGTAGTATATTAGTTTCTATATATGCATATAATATATGGAGAATTTTAAGGCCAATTTTTAAGCATTGGTCATATAATCAACGGCGGAAATGTAAGTTTTGTTTTACAAATTATACTTTTTAATTTGATGACATCTAAGGGGGTAGCAATTAGGTAAAAACAAATTAGGCAGTTAAGTTTTTGACACTTTTCCCTCAAATTTGAAAGGGGGTGCCTTAGTTTAACTTTTATTGCTTAATTAATCCCGTTATTTCTACACCACCTGTGCATATTGCTGAAACTTTTTCACGTTTTTATTCGACTTTCGCCTGCCCTAATCATTACAAATTTACTTAATTCACTCATTCCGTTTCATCTTTCCCCGCATTGCAGAAAAACGCCCTCCTGGCCGGAGAAGTGCAACGAAAAAGACGAGTGCTAAGATCATTAACTAAAAAGTGGCACCTAACTCAAACAAGGGAGGGGCGTGAAATAAAATTAATTCTTAAATTAATTTATATGAATGAAAATCAAGAGGAAGAAAGACAAGATGAAGTGGAATTGAAAGAAGTCCTAAGGCCGTGTTTGCGGCTGCGATTTTGCAGTTATAATTTAATATTCGCGATTGAAGGAAAACTGATTCCCTTTAGTGTGAAGCTAAATTTTTGGCACTGGGGAGGGAACAACAAAAGCGCACCGCGCAGTTGGCGCGGGCTCAGCTGGCGCTATCACAAGCCGTGTTGACGGCAGTTTACGTATTAGCAGCTATGGGGGATGGTCGGGGCTCTATTCCTTCATTACATTCCCATCCATTCCATTTCCATTCCCCTCTTATTACGGGTACCCACTGCATTCCAAACCCACATTCCATGCTATATTCCATGTCCTTGCGCGGGTCCTCATTCCATTCCTGTCTTTCAGATAAGTTTGTCTTTTCTTATTTGACATTGCAATTAGTGTTTAAAATCATTTCCTTTCTTTTTTAATTAAAACGAATGAAATGTTTTTGCAACGAGAAGGCGCTTAATGATATTATGACCACGTTTCCAAATTTTATTGTTTTGGATCGTTATTAAAGTAGTGAGGTTTACGCAGACGAAAGGCAGCTCGTTCAGTGTTTATCTAAATTTAAATATTTGAAAGTGTCGCTTCAGGATTTGTATCCGCTAGGTGAACCGAAAATGGTACAAAAATTACTATAATATGTTTTCATGACAACGGATAAACGGGAATGGAATGCTTCTATCTTGTCCCCCCCGAAATTTGACAGCGCGTATGTACCACAATTGGGTATTCTAGTGCTTAAGATAAACAACTTTGCGTTTCAGAGGTTCCATCAGGGTTACGCGTTAACGAGTGCTCTGCTTTTGTAAGATATTTTATATATACTATGACTGAGCTAATCTAAATTTAATAACTGTGGACATGGACACTAATTTAAGAGGTGTTGCTTCTGACTGGGCTAATATTATCGGCCAACAAAGAGGTTTCCTACTTATAATAGTAAAATATTTTCAAGAGGCGAGATTAAGTCAGGCTATTATATAAAAATACTAAGCCATTTTCAATAATTATTATTACGAATTCACATTGGTTATATCATTGTTTTTCAGAATTTCACTAAACTGCAATTCAGCTTCCTCGGAGCCCAAAGACAACTGGTAAGAGATTTGCGATTTAACTTGCTATTTCATAATCTCTCTAGAGTACATAAAGTGGTGTAAACCCTTGACCAGTCTACTTGTTGTCAGTAAATGAATACAACTATATAACCAAAGCGTCTTGCTATTCAAAATTAAATATGTAAACATAAAGTTAATATTTTATATACAATTTGGGTACATGTGTATTATATAGGTATGATAGACTACTAAGAGCTGTATATAAATATGAAATTGATGAACAGTATAGGGGATGAAACTAAATAGAAGAAGCGTAACGGTAGATTGATAATAAAGCTACTCTTAAGGGAAACATTCTACATTTATAGTTGTACGTATGTGCGTGAATTTGCGTGAATGGAGCATTATGGTTGTCTGTTTGTAGAGTTATTTTTTAGCTGGCTATGAATGCAGATGATGGACAGGAGGAAATGCCTCAGGCTGGGGAGCAGGGAGGAGACCATGAGGAAGGGGAACACTCCGATGCCCTGCCCCTCCTGACCCGCCCGCCGGCCCTGCTAGGCGCCAACCGCCCCAACTATCAAATGTCCGCTACGCTTTAGGGGGTTTATCAATTGTAGAGGGGAAGCTCGAAGAACTGAAGGCTGTCCTGGCTGCAGAGGGACTAGAGTCCCCTCGAGCGCAGCATCTAGTCAAGTCTATAGAGCTTGCTTGGGGTCGGGAGGAGTATAGGTTGAAGTGGGTGACTCTAGATAAGTTCTATGGTCCGGGGGGTAACCAACATTAGTTACTTAACGTAGAAATTGTAGTCGACTATTTAGGTATATATTTGCTTTTAAATCTTAAAGCTGTATTATTTATTTGAAATTTGAAATTATTTTGTTTAGACAATTATAAATATTACGAAAATGAACCACCAAAATCCTCCTGACATTCCGGTTGGCCCAGGGCGAGTTTATGGGGATCATCCCACTGGGGAACCAACAACCTGGATGGCTACCCCGTTTTTGGAAGTTTCACGAATTTTGTTTCGAGTCCATTTAAATCATCTAAAGTGGGCACTAAAAGTGGGGCCAGAAGAAGTCGGTCGAAAAATTTATCTCCAAGTTAACACATAATTTAGCCGATTTGAGAAAGGAGTTAGAAAAATTGGAGGACCAGGAGGCCGAGAGTGAGGAAGAGGGCATGGCCTTTGCCGACTAGGGGTGGTCGAGTCTTGCTTCAATAGTAGGTGGATACTTTTAGAGCATTGGGTGTGTGGTAGACTAGTGGTAGCCGGTTATAGGGCCTGTCCTTTCCCTGGTTAAGTCCCTGTCCCCTCCCAAGCCTGATTGCCGTGTGCTAAAGAAAGGTGAGCATGCTTGGTTTTGTTTTTTTTGAATGAATATTAGTGTGGTCGTGTAGAATAGGAAAAGCGTCTTACGGAATAACATGATATGGGTGTATTGGCTAGCGCGACGAAAGACAACGATATATATATATATATAATTTAACAAAAACCTCTTAAGTTTCCATATATCTAGGAGATATATATATATAATATATGAGTTATAAAAAGACTGTTTCGGAGTTCTGAAGTTCATTACGGAAACCTGTGGTTGACGAGTCACGGGGTCAGGGCGCTGGCAGCAGCACAACCTTAGCTAATTTTGTCGAGTCCCTGAAAATTTTTATGAAACACCTACAATTGCAACTCGCAGTAGTCTTGCTAGTACTAGCATGCTGGTACTCGCATGCAAGTCCAGTTTTTATGAAACTGCCCCCTGGCGTCCGTTCAAAACGTCTAGAGTCAACACGTCTAACGTTCATGACGTCTACCGACGAAACGTATACCGACGAAACGTCTACCGACGAAACGTCTTCCGACGAAACGTCTAACGACGAAACGTCTACTGACAAAACGTCTTATCTTTCTAAAATTGTGTCACACGTTCAAAACGTCTAAAATCATTTTTGAAAGCAAATCAGGTTTAATGTTATTTTGAAGTAAATGTATTTTAAAATCACATTAAACCAATGTCTACTTCTAGTTTATTGTTTCATTTTAAATTGTGCTTAGTTTTTAAATATTTCTGAAAAGCCAGGGTGTGCAAATGGCTTGAAACATTTATAAAATTTACAATTTACAATTTACATTACACTTTTCAATTCTAGAAATTTTAGAATTAATGTTAAAATTAATAAGTAATCAGCAATCAGTGAAATCTGTTGCACCATCTTTACTGATTACAGTCAGTAATCAGTATTCATAAATAATCAGTGAATAGTCAATGACTAGTCTAATACTGAAGCTAATGCAGAAAATAAGAAGTATATTTAGGACAATGCCAGAACTTCAAAAGTTTAGACGTTTTGAACGTGTGACACAATTTTAGAAAAATTAGACGTTTCGTCGTTAGACGTTTCGTCGGTAGACGTTATGAACGTTAGACGTTTTGACTTTAGACGTTTTAATGGGGAACCCACCACCTTGGGTTGTGAAGTTTTCATTGAGGGTGCGCTCGCTCCTTCCCTATTGGGATCTAAACTTGCATTTTCTGAGTTTGCCCCTTCAACTTAAAGCAATCTTTGCTTTTTCCAACTCCAGTCCAATTTCTAATCCGGCTGTTGTAGATTTTACGGGGACAATCCCCTGTAGCGAGTTAATTGCCTTTCTTCCACTTAAGTTAAAACTCAGAGACAATAGAGAACTGAGAGTAGGTCAAAGGTAATGACCTTACCGACTGTCACAGTAAAATGAATGGGAAAGTGATATCTGTCCCCGCATATTAAATGGAGTTTAAGAAAATCTAAAACTTTCGTTAAGTTAATAGTTTTAAACACTTAAATTTTAATTTACTGACAAATTTGTATATTTAAAATGGTTTTTAGAGTTTTAATTCTAATTACATTTTAATTTGTAATATATAGTAGAAAAAATAATTTTGAAATGGCATTTATATTTAACAAGCTAAATTGGCATGAATGGTTTGCCGCCGCTTCCTTCATTAGGCAGGTCATTTTCTAGGGTCGATTTTCGGTCAAATGGGGGATAAAGAGTATTTTCTGTGTTGTTTTCTGAAATTGTTGCCCTTAAAGGGGTAGTTGGGATAAGGTATATATATATATTCCCTGGAAATGGTTGCCCTTGGAAGGGCAGTTGGGATAAGGAACTTTCCTGGAAATGGTTGCCCTTAATGGGGCAGTTGGGATAAGGAATGTTTCTGGAAATGGTTGCCCTTAAAGGGGCAGTTGGGATAAGGAATGTTTCTGGAATTCGGTTGCCCTTAAAGGGGCAGTTGGGATAAGCAGTTCTTAGCTTAAAGACACTTTACAGTTTAACAAACGTTCTTCTTGCTAACGTAATCAAATTGCAAAGCAAGTCGGAGAATATGCACAAATCCTTTTTTAGAGTACCTGCTGCAAATTAAGCATGACTGCCTTTGGTCATATCTCCAAAGCCACAACTTCTTTAAAACGTTTGATTGTGCGTATAAAATCTACGTTCTCGACCTCCCCTCGGGCCAACGTTTCGTCCAAATTTTAGACAAAAGGCTTTTAACCCGTACATCTGAAAATGGTTGCCCTTAAAAGGGCATTTGGGATAAGGAATTTTCGATTACTACAAGTTGCTTGATACACCCTCTTAAAGGGTGTCCTAGCATATCCACCAGCTCAAATTGACTAACAAGTTAAAAACACAGATATTAGGCGTTTCTGGGCAGTTTGCTCACTTTTGCGGACTCCAACAGCGTAGCATTTGGCCATATCTCGAGATCCACGGGAACTAGAAACATTTCGATTGCAGATTTGGAATCTGCGTCCCCGAATTACCCTATGACCGACTTTTCAACCAAATCGGACATTAAACGTTTTTATCCATTTTTGACACCTTCACCTGAAAATGGTTGCCCATAAAAGGGCAGTTGGGATAAGAAATTTTCTACTAAATATAGCTGAAAGTTACTTGACACTTCTTTTTAAAGGATATCTTAGCAAATCCACTGGCTAAACTTGACTAACGAGTTCAAAAAACACAGATATTAGGCGTTTCTGGGCAGTTTGCTCACTTTTGCGGTCTCCAACAGTGTAACTTTTGGCCATATCTCGAGATTCACAAACGCTAGAAAAATTTCGATTGCAGATTTGGAATCTGCGTCCCCGAATTACCCTAGGACTGACTTTTCAACCAAATCGGACAGAAAAAGTTTTCGACCATTTTTGAGAATCGCCTTGCCAGAGAACCAGAACCCCCCCTCTAAACCAGAACCATTTTAA
>JASAND010019793.1:0-28574 GCA_030248195.1 Trissonchulus latispiculum | reverse complement strand
TTGCAATGCTCGCTCCAAATCTACAACCCCCCAGTTTCCACTAACAAAAAACGTCAATTTTCGCATAGTCAGTAGGTTTCAAAAATTATTTAAAAAATTCAAAGGCCTAAACCAAAAATCTAATTCCATCAAATCAAAGTGTATAAATAGACGTTTGTAACGATACCAAATTATGTTGATAATTTTTGCCCAGTTTCGAGATTTTTGACACTAGTCAAAAAATTGAAACTTTTCCAGTTTCCTATGTTTAACACATGAGGTCTCAACTTTGAAGTGAAATTACTCATTAACCGTAAAAGACCCGACTTTAATTTCAAAAACTCGTTAAAATATACCAATCGGAGAACAAAATATGTGAAAACGAGCAAAATCGGAGATGGTCGAAAAATCGGCCAAAAATGGACCCCCCTTAAACGAGTTAAAATTAACTCGCTGAGTGCCCGAACAGGGGTTAAAAGAGTTAATTCTAACTCGTTTAACTCTGCCGATTCATTTGCATTCTTTCCATGCGCGAGTTCAAATCAGATTAAAGCAGTGATCAACATAGCAAACTAGGCTTCCGCCTTGTCTTGAATGAATTTCGGTGGTATTCCTCTTTTAAATAGCGCTACTAGTTGAAGACTATTTATGTTATTCCTTATTTTGTAGAGATTAAACAGTTTTAAGCATCTATGCACAAATTTTTAATTTACTATCAGCAAAGCACAATCTAGATGGCGCCAAAACTACCGTAAGAAAATCGCAGCAGTTTGATTGAATTTGTTTTTCTAGCCAAAGTTTAAACTTGAAGTAGCTACCCTTGAGCAAAGTCGACCATGCAATATTAAAGAGGGTGTGCGTTGAAACTAAACGTTTACACGGTGTCATTCATGACGGCTCTCACAGCGTGCTTTGCTTATATAGTACTTTGTTACCAAGCAGGGATCCCTGAAACCAGTTTAAGGAAGGGACACATCATGAAACTGTTATAATTACGGATTCTGCTTATTTCCACACATAACTTTGTAACACATGTCCTGCACATCGAGTTTAAGTTTTGAGTTGCTTCATTCAGTACTTAACGAATAATTAGCTATTTATTAATTCCATGTAATTTGAAAATGTGTGTAGACGGTTCCGCAGCAAAAAAGCAAGTTACAATTTATTTCTGAACATTCATGATCGTGACTGCGGCGCTTCATTAGATTGTATGCTTGAAAACTTTTTGTGAACAAAGTCTACTTTAGAGCTTTATTTAGTGATTTTAGGAGTACCACTGTGGCCAATGTGTACACTGTAAAAAGCCTTGACCACGACTATTATATAATCGACGATACCGTGAATTTGGCGCATTTGTGGACTATGGTACAAGAAGTAAAATGTTCCCACTATGGATTTCAGCGCCAGAGAAATCTCGAAATTAGGCGAAGCTAACAAATATCAGTTGGCATCGTTCAAATTGACTTGTCATAAGCTGTGATCTGTGGGACTTAGAATTTTGAATTAGGCCTTCAAGTTTGCAAAATATTTCATCAAAGACCAGCAATTTCAACTTTACTCAAATTTGGCTGCTCTCAAACATCAAAAATTTTATAAAAATTTAACTTAAAAATTTTAAAGGCATAAATTAAAATTCCGTTTCCTACAGGCTATTCGATATCGTCTTTGTAATATAAGGTGGACTCTAAACCGCACCGCTTTGTTATTGGCTAGATTTCTCTGACGCACGAAAAAAAATTGTTACTTTTTTGCTTCCTATGTTTATGTGCATCAGGTGAAGACTTCCACTTTCTGCTGAAAGAAGAATAAGGATTGGATTAGAAAAGGAAAGGTTGGTAGCAAATGGTAGTCAAATATAAGCTTCTTGCAAAATGGGGTTATATTCGTACTTGTACAAAAACTTAATAGCATTTTAAACAAGATACTGCATCTGAAATTTAAAAAATAAACGAAAATGCATTTCGAAGAGTAAATACTATTGTAATACTATGGTTACACGTCCATATTACAACTCCACTCACATCCCAACACACAAGCAAACATCATTCACAAAAACAAATACAATTACTAAGCACTTACGACACAAAATTCACTACTTTACAAGATTAATATACGACAAGAGCTAACTATACAACAGTACAAATGAGTAAATATGACAAAGTATCTTTACAACAAGTAAAGATTAAAGTACGACAAAAATACCTGTACACAACTCAAAAGCTAAATACGACATACAAACTTTGCAACCGTTTCAAAAGAGTAAGTACCACATAGATTATCTGTGCAACCATGCAAATGGCTAACTACTGCATTCAAAGTTACAACAATCAAGAGATTGACATATAGCTGATACACTTAAACAATGCAAAAATTCAAATACAGTATAAAATAGCAATACTTGTTACTGAAGTGTTGAGAAGAACAGAAACTACCACATCAGTACAATCCATTCTAACTCAACTCCTGGGCCTTGGCATAAATGCCCTCAGCATCAATGAATTGCATTACCGAAATGGTAGTTCAAAAAGAAAATAAATTTCGACACAGACAATCCAAAATAAACCCAAAGTATTCCTAACTCAAAATTCTAAAATAAGAAAAGTTCAAGAATCTAATTTGTCCGAAAGATAAGAATTTGGAAGTAATCCTAAACTCACTCACACAATAAAACTACAGCTATTTAAAATGTTAACAATGACGATTCATCCCCTGGCGAAAAATATGAGTACCTACACACAAACAAAGAATACAACATAAATTCCTGCCGAAGCCGAAATGATTCAAAGGTGGTAAAAAATCAAAGCCAAACATGAAAAGAGACAGAAACAGTGAAAAACAAATACACGTACGAAGTAAGTGTTAAAGGCATAATATGAAGCAAAAAATTACAGACAAAAATGTAAAGAATACTAAAAATTCTGGATTCAAAGTTGTTATGGCAGTATAGGTTATAATTCGTTCTTTGTTATGGCAGATAGGCCTTGAAACTTGAGCACCGTTGGAATGCACCTTAGAGGATCACCTATCTGTATAGTTGAAAGATAGAAAGCATTCACAACCGCAAAAAATACTCGTAAGTAAGCGATTCCAAAATTTTCAAGAATATCATCGATAGAAATGAGAAAGGATAAAGATAGAAATGAGAAAAGAAAAGAACTTCTAAGTTTTACAAAAGCAGTTTTTACAGATAAAGCTTCACTTCAATTGAAAAAAACTACTTAATTACTCCAAACACATAATTACATGTTGAGTACCCTTTATCGTCCGAACTTTTAAACTAAGTTCAAGATAGAAAAGAAAAGAATGTTGACAAAAGATAATAGCTACTTTACACCGTCATGGCGTGTGCTGAATTAGGTGTAAAACGAGACTACTGCCGCAATTACAAAGCATTAATAAGATACAGTGAAAAATACAAAAGTACAACATTCAAAGGTAAGCTCCTTTTGCTGAGCTGAAGTTTGCTTGCCCAAAATTACAGTTACAAAATTCAAAAAACAAAACAAACAAACAAAGAAAATCCTAACTACGAATATATTTATAGACGCTGGCATCTTGTTTTATTTGGACCGTTTATTTTATATACAGGACTCGTTTTGCCTCTTTTTAGATGCCTTATTTTTCTCTGCGTCTCCATCTACAGCATCGAGTTTTGGGCTTTTTGCTGTATATGCAGATTAATGCGATTAACAATACAAACAACATAAATACAAAATCTGTAATAAGGTCAAAGTATCAAGAGTATTGCTACAAATAGCTATTGTAATAATAGTACTTACTAATAGTATCAAATACAATAGTAAAGACTGACAACTATTATCAAGCTAACTACTTTATTATAGTAAGAATTCTTCGTTAAACATATTAATGAGGAGCTTTAGTACTGCACGTATATATAAGCCTCTGAATATTCCTTCTTTCTTTCTTGCAACAACTAACTAATTCACTGATAACTTGCTTGCTTTTCTAACAGATTTTCGGTTAGTAGACTGACAAAACATCTGATTTAGAGAAAAAAATCACAAAACTTAGCTTTCAAAGAATTCAGATTAATGACTAACAAAAGTTGACGAAAATTACTGCAAAAAGTAAAAGAGTGACTAACAAACAAATATAATGAAATAATATATATAATACGTTAACAGACGACAACACTAGTCCTGTGTTTATACGATTAGACGTATTGTGGGTAGCTACGTACTGTGTGAAAAAATCTTGTACTTAGCGCCAAAAATAACGATGTTTACACCCAGGGACTATAAAGAAAGATACCACTTTTCCTAATTACTCTTATACGTACATCTGGTCTATGCCTATATCCAAGGTCAAGATCTGGTCGTAAAGAAAGGCGATGACAAAGCTAGTGGCTGAGAAGTAATAATCACATCGGACTTTTCCAAAACAAGTCCATTATCCATATACGTATTTTGCTTCAGCTTATCATAAGTGCTTTTTTCCTTATCCACAGCATTTGAATTGCCCCTTTCTTCATCAAATAATAGATCCAAACCATAATCATCCTTTGAGGCAATAGTCAATATAGTTCCCATAAAAACCGAAGTATCACTCATTGAGGCACTATTTGCAAGAGCTTTGTTTGATTCCACTTTGCTTCTGCTATTCTCTAACTGTTCGAAAGCATCTTCACTTGAAGGCGGTACGTATACATCCATAGTTAAATGTCTTCCTGGGAATTTAGGATCAGGGACACCGGTACACGTATCTATTTTGTTTCCAAATTTTGCTCTTCCTTCAGACTGTCATTCCGTTCAGCATTTACAACTGACGGCTGATCAGTAATACACAATCCAAGGGTTCATCAGAAATGGAAGGGGCAATATCTGTTTCAATGAAATCCATGCAAGGATCATAGTGTTCCAAGCCTTTCACAGCAAGAGATATGTTACCATTGAGGTCATTACAACCAAAAGAATTCTCTTCAGAACTCTTGTCCAACTGATCAGACTCCAGTGAATATAAGATCGAATTTGAATTAGCTGAAACCTGGAACTTTGAAAACAAAACAATTAGGGTCATGACATTTTTTGGCCAGACTATTGGAATACAGTATGGCTTATCAAACTTATTTGCAGAAAATTGGTTGAAACAAGCGGATTTTTGTTTGGGGTGATACGACCTGTTTTGGAGGGTCCAAAACTTACATTTTTAAAAATTTCGACCAAAAGAAGCTAAATTCGAGGAGTATTAAGAACGTGAAATTCTGTTACAGCGTAAGGAGCTAGACCTAAAACTATTGTTCATTTGACTCTGAGGGCCTAATTTTGCAAATCGACCAGAAATATTTTGAGATTTGGGCCAAATGGCACTACGGCCATGTTGAAAAACGTTTTGGCCTGTAGAAAATTTTGGCGAAATAAATCTAGAAAACAGATATCGGTTATAGTAGCGGTTCATAAGGCTACTCCTAGCCATAGAATTTGTTTGGTTCTGCCACCCCGTAAAAAATCTGGACGTACATCAAAGGTTCGAAAAGGACCATTTTTCGATGGATTTCTCGACCTAGAAAACGAAGTCTGAAGGTTTCGGACTACAAGAATGGTTGTTTCTGGTGTAGTTTCCTTGGCAATGACTAGTAATAACACTGAATTTGTTACAGTACGTAGAAATTGAATTTCGACCCAAAAACGTTCGAAATTGGAGATCTGCAAGAAGAAGGAAATTGTTACTATAGCGAAATTCCGCAATTTGTGCTGCTCAAATTGCCTGAATTCATGTTCGGTAAACAGAAAAGACCACATGAAAAACATCTGATGGGTTGGGGTCAGGTATGTGCAGGATTGGAAGTTCTGGGGGAGTGAGTCGGAAAACCGGATTTTTCCTGTTTTTTGCCCAAAAAACCGGAGAAATCCGGATTCTGGGGTGGAGGGGGTAAGAGACTCCACTGGGGGGGGGTGAGCTCTAGGTCTGGGGGGTGACAACCTCCCTCCCCACCAGCACATGTATGATTAACACCCTGGGAACAATGATGGAAACCATATGCAGTAGCACACTGCACAGGACTACGGAAGGAATACGCAAACCATGCCAGTAAAAACACTGGCCACGACTTTGTGTACCAGCAGAACCTGGACGAACAACTAATCAAGGAACGCACCGGACACAGATCGCAGGCGTTAAGAGAGTACAAACGAACATCACAGGATCAACAGGTAGCAGCAAAAGCCCAAATTTTAGACTTCCTTATTTTATTTTTAAAACTCATATTTTTTGCTAGCAAGGCATACACTGAAACAGAACCAAAACTCACTTATGTAGAAACGCTAATTTCGTATTTTAACAGACTTTAATATTTTAAGCAACTGGTGTCCTCTTTCCTGTTCCCGCCTATGAGCGAACGATATACACCAGAAAAAGCTGACAACAACAAACCAACAAGCACATGCTACTTAGAACCGACTAACTAGGCAGAGCTCTCAAACCACACAAACAGCTACAGTCAAGAAACACCAACCCAAGGAACACAATACCATATGCCAGCGAATCGCGAGAATTTCAGCTAACACAACGATCAACAAGTTCTCTAATCATAGTGCCTCAAGAGGTAACAACCCCGACACAACAACAGTCAGAACCGGAAAACGAAGCTATATCAGAACAACAGGCCGCAGCAATCTGCACCGCAGGCAATTTCCATGGCTGCACAATCATTGTCAATATGAAGAAATGAAACTTGACTATTAAAAAAATTCCGAGATAATATCCTTTGTGTTAGTGAACGTGCTACAAATAAATTGTAGTAGGTACGGGCTAGCGTGCTACAAAATAATTGTAGCACGCTCAAAAGCAGTTTGACACATATGTAGGCACAAATCTTTAACAGAAAAATAAAGAAGAGTCATACATACAACTATGTGGCACTCATCCAGTTTTCGCATCTATGAGTTTACAAGGTCGATATGCAACTTGCCAGCTAAATCGGGTACAGTCGGGTCAATTTTTTCCTGGGTACTCTCACTAACTTGTAAATGTTTTCACAATTTTTATATTTTTAAATTTTTGAGTTGATCACCATCCACTATGCCCTCATTCTAAGTTTTAAAGTTATTGGTCAAAAATCAAAAGCCAGGGCTTGGGGGAAATAACACAACTGCATGCCATCACGAAGCAAGCAAATTCAGGTATCGAATCAATGACAATTAATTACCAGTGTCGTCATTGGTGCAACTAATTAAAACCAAGTAGAAACTAATCAACAGTAAAAAAGGAATATATGATTAGGAATAGTTTATGTTAATTGGTTCCAGCTGCAAGCCAATCTTAGTTTAACCGAATTTTTTGTGTTTATTAAGCAATAAAATGACCACCAAAAGCTATACAACTCCAAAGAAAAAAATCGCAGCCAACAGGGTACAGTCAGTTCCATATCTGATTAGCATATCTGGCTACGCTGACTTAAATACCGCCGAATGTTACCATTTAAAGTAATTTAAGTTTTCAGGGTCGGGGAATGGTTGACTCGGATAGTACAGGACAAGTCTTTCGCAGTCGGTTCTTCCATAGATTAACAAAATGAAGTCGTAGTAGAACAGATGATCGTTGACACACTTGGTCACACTCAGCACCTAATTAGGCTACAATCAGGAGCTTCAGAATTTGATCAGCTGCTGTCTTCATTCTTCGGCGTTCCAGTGCAAACCCTATAAGATTTAATGCTGGCTTCGTTCATCCCGTTTTGGTACCAAACCTCTGTGCCATGATGGTAGGGCGATGCTGCATCAATTTGACAGTTTTGCGGAGCTGACGGTTCTGCGTGACACGGAGGCATGTGAGGTGCAGCATCGTTGGCATTTACTACTCTCCAGCTATCGGGCACATAGGCATCTATGGCTTTGGCAAGGTCATAGTTACCGACCCTAGGTTCACCGTAGGTTATCATAGTAAGGCGATGAGGGTTTACCAGTCCACTTGAGACTAAATCCAGCGCAGCAAGACAAACCAAGGCTCCACCCAAACTGTATCCCGTAACATAGACCCTATAGTTTTCAGGATACCGATTCAGGAAATCTTCAACCAAAGATTGCACTTCAGGAGCCAGATGTTTATTGCCAGAGTAGAAGTAGGTATTCACAGTGCCTCCCATTTTGGAAGCAGTGTAGGTTATGGCAGAAGTCATGGCTTCCACCATCAACTCAGCTATTTCATCAGATCCACGAAAGCTGACCACTATTTCCCGCGTTTCCTCCGATTCAGCTACAAAGGCAACATTTGTGCTCCCGAATGCATCCGGCGGTGTTTCCAGTTATCGCACAACCCGAAAGTTTGGACACAGTTTCTTGGCGCACAGTTCTGGCTGTTCGCTGAAACTGGCCGAAGCAAAATGACCAAATTTACCAAAATCACGGACAAAGATTCGTTGTAAGCTGGTGTGAAGTTGTCGGTGCACCAGTCCGATTTGGTCCACAGATTTTTCTTCTTGCAAACAGAAGTGCCGCTGGTAGCGTTAGCCTCCATGCACTTTTGTTCCACTGGGCACCATCCACATATAGCTCCGCTAACTACATTATTCAAAGTAGAGCAACTTGTACAATCAGCAGCTATCGAGCATTCGTCTAAAGCTTCTGCTACAGTTGCCACGGTAAATGCAATCACGAAACCGATGGCAACGTCTGTCATTTTGAACATCCTCAGCAGTTTGGTGGCGGCAATGAAGCTGAAATTGGAAGGGTCAGTGGAGTAGTTGAGTAAGCAAAGGTGCTTCGTGACAGAAGTCATTGTGGAAAAAAGAACGTATAAGTTTTTTGTTGGGATAAAAAACCTGTCACATTTCCTATTCACTCTTAGTAAACGCTAATAACTGAAACTTATGTGCTGAAAATATCCTGGAAACGGGTCACCAAAAGGAATAATTCATGCAATTCTGCATACTGAGTGACCCCTAGTACGTTCATATTAAAATGATGCGTTCAGACACCATCAATACTGTGAGGTATGAGTTCCGTTGGAACAGGATGTGTATTAAGTTTGAGTTTAACCAGTTTGAGTTAAAACCATGCTTACCTGACTTGCTTTGGCTGTACTAAACAGCGGTCTGTACTGGCGCTTGCTTAAGGTGGTGATTCCCTTTGGTTACATAAAGTTTGCACCATTATTACTCATTCATTACTTGGAGTTAAGAAGCCATTTTTACATCAAAATGCAGCGATACATTTGCTCTTTCTAATGAATACAACGAAATTAACTTTAGTTCTTGGAAATTATTTTACTGCATTTTCGAAATAATTTAATTTTCCAGATTTTTTGCAGACTAAAGTAAATTTTTTCGTGAGGCATCGGCCACATCATTCGATTCCACTATCAAATAGCTGGGGACCCTTTTTTTAGTTATTATGAAACCGCTCTTCGTTGTAAAGAAATTAGCTAAAATGTATGCGCAACCTGGATTTTACCTACTTTTCCCAACATTGGCAAGCGGCAACTGTAGCTAGAAAGAAGCAATCGGGACAACTAAAAAAGGGTCCTGGGTATTTTAGTGTAGAACACGTCCAGTAAGTGGCAACCATGTAGCTTGCATAGTAAATGCTCCACAATCGCTGGAAAAAATTTGGTCGTGTTTTTGCAAAAACTACAATTTCTATGATAGCAGCGTACGGGGTAGCAGTTAGAAGATTATACTGTCACGGATAATCGGTCTCGACGAGACCTTCAAATTGACACCCGTAGTTCAATTTTACGGCTTACGTAGCGCAAGAAATGGCGGATTATTTGATTTCTGCAAAAATGACAAGTTTTCAACGCCAAAATATGAAAATCGACTATATCTCACGATAGAGAAAAGCTAGAAAAGTACTTCAAAAAGCAAAAATGTAGAGCTCAACAAGATCTTTCGAATGAATATAATCATAGCTCTGCAGCAGCTGTCTAACTGTCAAAAATTGACAAAAACCACCCTGAACGGAGACATCGAATTTTTGAAGCGGAATTGCGCGGAGGGTGTTAGAATGCTAAAAGAACTTATTTTGGGAAGTTTCATCAAATTTCATCTTGATTTAAACTGTCAATCAACAATATGTGCCCAAAAGGAATCACCACCTTAAATAGGAAGGCAAGAGGACAGAATATTTATGAGCAAACGAAAATTTAATTTGATAATGTTTTCGAGACTAAACTGGTATTTCAGCTTGCTTCGGATGAACGGTCTCACTCAGATATCATCAATACTGTGAGGTATATGAGTCCAGTTAGAACTGGATATGTATTAAATTTGGGTTTAACCAGTTTGAGTTAAAAAATATTCAATATACGATAAAATTGTACTATTGTATGATTTATGATCAAGCAAAAACTTAATTTGATGATGATGAGGCCAAATTGACATTTTATTTCGTTTAAGGTGAGCGATTTTACTGGTACTCATAAATGGACTATTGAGACGAAAAAACAAAAATGCACAACTAAATGGTTTTGCGTTAATTTTAGCTATGGTTTCTCTTATCTGTAAGTGGACACTACACGTTACACGGACCATGCCAAACCGTAGATGAGCCAGGTTATCAATAACAATATTGTAGAGGGTAGTGAATGACTCATTGCGAGTTAAACATTTCTAGCACTAGTTGTAATTTTGAACGATGCACGTGGTAGAGTTTTCGAAGATGTCCAAAATTCACCACGATTCTGTCATCTCTTCTCCTTCCTACTCGGATTTACTAATTCCATCTCCTTGTCTGGTCAGCTGAGAGTCATTTTCCAGACGGAGGTTTCAGCAGCTGCACCCAATTTGGCCGTAAAAGACTTTTAACCCAACTTACTGGAAAAGATTTACATTTACGTATTTGCTGTTTTGTATACCCTTCTCCGTCAATATGAACTTTGTTCGATTGACTTTGTCGTTTATATGCATTTAGTATTTAGGAGCCCTTGAGATTGAGACCCCACAAACGTTAATTATCCAAATGGTTACTTTAAAATTATTAATCCACATTCTGTAACATTTCAGAATGTAGCTTCTACAAAACTATGAACAATTTTGCCAGCTATTGGAGTATTGGCTGTGAAAACCGAAGCGTTAACTAACACTTAACAGAAACGGTTTTGACCCAGTAAAGTCTCAAATATTCAATAATTTCAAACTTTCGTTTTTCAGACTCTCCGTTGCCCTTTATGATCTTGGCGAAATATATTTTGCCCCAGTTTCATTGGAATGGACACTTATTATGTATTCAATTATTCTATCACCGTACATTGCATTATGACTGATGTAGTTCTAGTGGTGAACAGTAAACAACTATATAATAAATGATACCGCCTAACAAACGTTAACATAAAATGCAAGTAATATTTTATCAATTTTTAACATGTTCGGATTCATAGCATAATTTGTGTTATCATGCTAGTTCAGCTAAAGCTAAATTGAGCTAAATCTGCTCAGCAGGATTTGTTATTGTTAATTTGGAACTGACAGTGTAAACTATACAGAAATTACTGTATCATAAATGTTTGCGTCAACTCAAAGCTTCGACCATTTGTAAAAGTACTATAATATTCGAGTTATTAGGTTAAAAGATGTTTTGAAATCGCAATCGTTTTGAAGCAAAATAGCCTTTCAGTTTATAGCATTTTCACATTTGTTTCCTTCTGAATTTCAATTCATAAAAATAAGCAACATAATTTTAAGAACCAGAATGTTGCTAGTGACTTGTTAGTGGTGGTTACTGAAGTCATATTGAATTCATACACCGCGCCCATTGGCTCTCTCCTGTTTCGGACTAAGGCTTTTGTCTTAGGACTGCAGGCAGGCGTTTTTCATTATTTCTCTATGAATTCATGCACTGTTTGGCAATCAACACCTAATTATCCGACTACAACATCTGGAGACGGATCTTCGTCAAAGAATTCTAAAGGTTTTCAAACCTTCTACCATTGGCGATTATTTGGACAAATCTTGGCAGCTTTGACTGTCTCAGATTGTGCCAGAGCTGAAATGGCCAAACATCAACCCCATGACTTCATCCCTTTTCGTAAACTTATTAGAGTTAGTAATAATTGCAACCCCGTAGGAGCTATGGATGCCGAGGTTTCAGCCAGTTGCAAAGCTGTTCAGAGCAACAGCATTCGGTCAATGCCACCACCAAGACCAAAACCTAAGCCTAAGCCTGGTCCAAAGCCTAGGCCGAAGCCGAGACCAAAACCTGGACCAAACCCCAAACCCAAGCCCCGGCCTAAACCCAAGCCCCGGCCTAAACCCAAGCCTAGGCCTAAGCCTAAGCCGAAGCCGAAGCGTATCCTAAATCGTTCTGGTTTCCTATAAAGTAAATTCGTCGTATCCCTTTCTACCTCCAGAAGAATGCGCAATCTTATAGGATATGTCAGGCGTTTCCTTAAATCTCGGCCAATATCTTTTCTAGCCAAGAAGCAAAGGCTTCAATAATCAATCATCTTAATGTACATAATTGGAATGTTATTAAATTTCATATCAAAGACTATGGTAACTTCTATGCAATCAGAAAAATTATTTGGTCAATAAATTCGAATCCGATAATGTGGCTGTAGTGCTCTTAAACTTACCCTTTTACATCATATCCATGTGTGCTGTTGCTACTGACCATTATATATTGGATTCACAGAAAAGCGGATTTCCACTCTGTTAGAGAGCAGCTTGGAGTACAGGGGAAACAATGAAGTCTACTTATTTAGGCTTTTGGCGGACCTCCCGCAAGTTTGCTGTTATTTGCTTTTATATTAGTTTTCATATTTATCGATTACTCAATATATTTGTCGCCGAAAGTTATATTTTTATTTTATGTAGTTGAAATATGTATCGGGGGAGCACATAGGATTGCCCAAACTTTCCATCAACTGGTATTTTTCCAGAACCATCTTTATACGATTTTTACCACAGTTTGAACTACTCCTGATGATTTGATTGTTACTGCTTAAAATTCCTACCTTACCAGGGCTGGTGGATTAAGAAGAAACCGAGGAAAAGCTTCAGGTAGCCTTGTACCCACTAAACCAAGACCTAAGAGAGAGAAGGGATGAGGGAGGTTCAGCTTTTCGCTCTTATATTGAAAGTGAAGAATTGGCCCAGTTGGGGTTCTAACCACGGCCCTTCTGCTCCGAAGTCAGACGTACTAATCACTACACCACAGGGCTATCAGCTGATCTCCCTTATATCAATGTTTCCTATGCCTGCTTCTCTTACACTTTGACTTTGTTTTTGTCTTCTATTCAGGTATCTGGCAGTCCTTTGCTAAAGTTCACTCTACTAAACCTGGTTCACACAGTTGTCTTGTATTTTATGTCTTATGGCATTCACATGCTGGCGATTTATGCTTTATGTCTGTGTTGTTCTCTCCTAAGACCAACTTAATTCGAGCCTAACTTTTTCACCTTCTTTTTTATACATTCACCCCAGTCCACCCTCTCATTGTTTCAGTGTGACTACCACAAATTGCAATTTGCAGCAGAATTTATTAGCTGAATCGACAAATGAATTTCAGGTTCCTGTTTTGCTACCATGAAAACCCTATTGTAACTTTTCAGCATACCTGAAGCCTAAAAACGTTTTGTCTGCCCTTGAGAATTAAAAAAGTCGGCAGATGCAAATCAAGAATCAATATATATATATATATATATATATATATATATATATATATATATATATATATATATATATATATATATATATATATATATATATATAATATATATATATATATATATATATATATATATATATATATATATATATAACAACACGTGCGTGGTGAAAACATACCTATGTTTGGCTCGATTGGTCAAATTATGAATTTTCTGAGCACTGGGAGGTTCGATTAGAGAAGAAATAAACCCTGAGAATGAATGATATACTCCGATTGTGGACTAAACTGACCCTGTTTTACTTGTGTTTGGATAGCAGAGTCACTGTTTTGTTGTGTAGTTTTTGAGTCTGAGCCTTGTGGACTTTTCTGTAATGAATTTAGAAAATAACGGAAGATATACTGTTAGTAGAGTTAAACATGATGCTCGTGTACGGTACACAGGATAACGTGGGGGCAATATGGTGTCCACCCCCAAGACCGACAATTATGAGACTCTCTTAGTAAAAAGAAATAACGGGCGGATACACAGATCATTCTGTTTCTAGCTAGAGCTGTGGTGTGCTGTGCTAGCTAGAGCTGTGCTCAATCGATTCTAATAAGAGTGCAATAGAATTAAATAAACGTCATTTATAGTAAAGTGACCCCTGGAGAGGACTCCAAGGTACAGAAGGTTACAGAAGGTTATAGGTTATAGGTATATACCCTATAACTACAGGGCCCTGTTGCATAAAACTTTTAACAGTTGATCAGTCTATCAGTCTAACAGTCTAACAGTTGTTTCCGTTGCATAAAAACTAACACTGTTAGTCCACTGTTAACTGATAAATATCAGTGAAACTATCAGTGACTTCAACAGTGTTTGTTGCATAAAAGCTAACAGTGTTAGTTTTACACTGTTAAAACGGACCTATTAGTCTAACAGTCGTCAAGCCACTGTTAGAGTGATAATTGGCAGACTATTTGTATGCGGTTTTCCTATTTTGGCACTGAAACTTTGAAAACAATTTATCGGGAGAGATTGAAGAAGAAAATCTGATGAAATTAAGAATTTGAGGGCTGTAATTAGCAGTTTTAATTTTTTCAACTATGACTAAAAACAGCATTACCAATTGATTTATAATGGTACAATTATATTGAGACGAATTATGCGCACTCAGACAAACATTTGACCACTTTCATTGCCATTTTATATTAACTTAATAGGCTAATTATCAGTCTAACTACTGCACTGATTATCAGTCAAAGCTGCGTTCCATTGTCAGTTAAGGCTGCACTGATAATCAGACTGATAGAATTCACTGATTTTTATCAGTAGCTTTATGCAACGGAAATTCTAACACTGATATTTATCAGTCTAACAGTCTAACAGTCTATCAGTGTGGACTGATAGTTTTTATGCAACGGGGCCCAGAAGGTTATAGGGTGCCGGTGCTTATCTCCGGATTCACAGCCCGAAGCCAGGAGCGACAACTCTAATGTTGACTACATCTGTGGAAGGGGGGGGGGCCAGCCCTTCATCAGGCATCACGCCAGAACACAGACTCCTGTTACCTTCCCACCGCAGTGGTACCCATTTATCGACCAGTTAAGGATAGACAGCTGGGTTGGCTGGAGCCCACGGCGAACCGATATGTGCTTAGTCCCTTGCTCAAGGGGATTTGCGAAAGTCTTGTGGCAGCGGGGGTTCGAACCTGGACCGTAAGATCTTTAGTAGAACACCTTACCACTCGGCCATCGCAGCACTATCATTTATGGTGGAAGCCGGAAATCTTGGTTGTGTGAAGAACGGAAAAAGGCGTTATGCCGGATCTGATTGAGCCATGCTTGGCATGAGTCAATACATGAAACGCCTGTATTTCATTTGACTTTGTAACAAGGCAATAGTGTCAAGAGTACATAATATAAGAGTGTGCCACTAGGTACACTCCATGTAGTCAGAGCATAAACTGTGGCATAACGGCCTCCCCCACCCCCGTAAATCAGACCATAGCGACTCCCACCGAAAACTAATATCTTGTAGAAAAGGGTGCACACTCCCTAGCTGCTATGTTTTCTATTGCCAACGTTAAAAATAACTGAAGGGTCTAATTTTCGGGGGGGGGGTCCAATCTTGAATGCTTAACACATGCATGTGTGAAGTTTGGTCCTATATACTCTTGTTATTTCAAAATAAAGACCAGTCTTCTTAATTTCTAGAAAACGCAAGTTCGAGTTTAAGGTGTGTGATGTCAAAACTCTAAGTTTAGAATTCTCCTCCTACTGCAATAAACTTAAGAAAAGCTACAAAATCAGCTTTATTGTGGATCAATAAAATTTATGCAAAGCCCAAACAGTTAGACAAAACCATAATTCGAACTATAAATTAATATTATCATGAGACACAGGAATAGAATGTAAAAAGCAAAGGTCTGAACTATTTCAAAGTAATGGCGGAGACCTACTCGCTACGTGACCCCCCCAGCTCAACTAACTACGCCAAACTAGTTTCTACCAAGAACTTAAATAGTAGAAAGAAATCAATAAAGCCAACACTTCACATAGACTGATATGATTGATCGGAGATTGCATCACGCGCTTGCAGCGAATGGCTGCACATAAATTAAGTTTAGAATGGCTTACTAAAGTCTGACCAAAAAATGTAGGGAGCGAAATTGTTTTGTCTATACTGAACTACGGGTACATTTTTGCTGCAGCAACGTATATATTTTCTGAACCGTCATGGCATGAACTTTCTTTTGGTTGAAAATTATAAAATTCATTAAAAGAAGCCGATTTTTAAAGTTTTGAAAGATCAGTAGAAACCAGGAACCAGCCGGTCGGTGGAAAATTAGCCCATATCCCGGACATATTGAATCCCGAATATCAGCTGATTTCGTCAAAAATTGCGATAGTTATTCATTTTTTTCGATTTTCAAAATCCTTTGATCTTTGCCGCTTTTCCAATTTTGACTGGCCATTACTCGCGACTCATTCAATGCAAAAATTTTTTAATTGGATTTTCAGGACCGCTTATGTGTCAGCTTTCATGTGATATATGTGGTTTTTCAAAATATGAAAATAGATTTTTTCGAAAAATACCACTTTTTGACATACAATTTCGACAATGCGAATCCAGCAAAAGTGGGTAAAAATATCATTATCATAAAGTTTAATCTGAGCTGAATCCAACGATATAAAGTTTTTGTGGCTACGGCTTAAATTGTGCCAGCAACGAATTTTTAAACAATTTCCTATTTCAGCTGATTTCTGAAAAGTTGTGTTATTGGTTTGCCGCTACTTCCGAAGGAAAAGGGCAAACCCTTATTCTCGTCGTGTTATTATTATTATTATTCTTCTTCTTCTTCTTCTTCTTGTCCCCCCCTATTAACTCAACGCTCAACGCCCGGAGCTGAAATTTGGTGGGTATGTGGGGGTTGGCCCAAACCTGGCCCATTTTAATTTCATCGCTCTAGACCCACCCAGTCGACCAGGGCAGGGAATTTAATTTTTTAAAATCGTAAGGGGGGACCAAGGCGATTCTCAAAAATGGTCGAAAACTTTTTGTCTCCGATTTGGTTGAAAAGTCAGTCCTAGGGTAATTCGGAGACGCAGATTCCAAATCTGCAATCGAAATTTTTGTAGCTTTTGTGAATCTCGAGATATGGCCAAAAGTTACACTGTTGGAGACCGCAAAAGTGAGCAAACTGCCCAGAAACGCCTATTATCTGTGTTTTTTGAACTCGTTAGTCAAGTTTAGCCGGTGGATTTGCTAGGACACCCTTTAAAAAGAAGTGTCAAGTAACTTTCAGCGATATTTAGAAGAAAATTTCTTATCCCAACTGCCCTTTTATGGGCAACCATTTTCAGGTGAAGGTGTCAAAAATGGATAAAATCTTTTAATCTCGGATTTGATTGAAAAGTAAGTCCTGTGGTAATTCAGGGACGTAGATTCCAAATCTGCAATCGCAATTTCTCTAGCTTTTGTGAATCTCGAGATATGGTCAAAAGTTACACCGTTGGAGTCCGCAAAAGTGGGCAAATTGTTTAGAACAGCCGGATCAGCACTTTTTTCGAAGCCGGTAGTCAAGTTGAGCTGGTGGATTTGCTAGGACTCCCTTTAAGAGGGTGTATCAAGTAACTTTTAGCGATATTTAGTGAAAAATTACTTATTCCAACTGCCCTTTCAAGGGCAACCATTTCCCGAAAATCGACGCGACAAACTTAGCTGCCTAAAGAAAGAAGCGGCGGCAAACCATTCATGCCAGTTTAGCTTGTATTGTATATTGATTTGCCGTAAATAGTGAAATAGCCAAAAACCGGCTAAAAAGCGAAATTGTTTAAAAATTCGTTGCGGATGCAATATAAATCGTAGCCACGAAAACTTTATATCGTTGGATTTAGCTCAGATTAAACTTTATGATAATATTATTTTTACCCACTTGTGCTGGATTCGCATTGTCGAAATTTTGGGTCAAAAAGTGGTATTTTTCGAAAAAATCTATTTTCAAATTTTGAAAAACCTCATATATCACATGAAAGCTGACACGTAAGCGGTCCTGAAAATCCAATTGAAAAATTTTTGCATTGAGTGAGTCGCGAGTAATGGCCAGTCAAAGTTGGAAAAGCGGCAACGATCAAAGGTTTTTGAAAATCGAAAAAATTGAATAACTATCGAAATTTTTGACGAAATCAGCTGATATTCTGGATTCAATATGCTTGCGACATGGGCTAAGTTTCCACCGAACGGCTAGTTCCTGGCTTCTACTGATCTTTCAAAACTTAAAAAATCGGCTTCTTTTAATGAATTTCAATTTTTAAAAAAACAATTTTTAAAAAACTAAACACACCACACAAGCTACTGCGCCAGAGGGAGGAGTATTCCGAGAATATTGGTCGGACACTACCGCCATCCCTAAATTTTGCCCCGTAAAGATAAAGATGCACATATTTATATAAAAACTAGACAAGAAGAAAAAAGGCAAGTCATGTAAGACAAAATCTAAGGCAAAAACGAATCGAACAACACAAATGCCACACAAAAGTTAGAATATAATAGCTGCAAACAATGCCAATAGAGAAACAAGAACCGGAACAAAATTAGACTGCAAAAAGAATAAAGCACCGAGTTAAAGTAAACATTAAAGCACAACATAAAAACCGATCCTAGTGTCCAATAGGAGCGCAAGGAAGGGACCAACAGTGTGCCATTGACTTCATATTGGCCAGGACGACTCATCAGAAACCGGCCGGCCAGCGAACAGTGGCAAACCAAGCCATCACAAGGAGGATCGAGGAGCCACCAGGCACCAAAGAACAGGGCCAACCCCATGCCAGCAGGGCAAACCACGATGGCCGTTCCAAAAGTCCGGCAGAACACAGTGGGAGACCCGGAGCAAAAAGGAGGCCACACAGCACGGAAAAGTTTTAGATGACCTGCTGGCGGAAAAGTCCAAACCGGCACGGGCAGCCAATCGATGCCAGCCAAGATGTCGGAAAGCCAGCTGCCCGATACAAAGGCCCACAGAACCAGGACCGGAAGCACAACAAGTTCCGGAAGTCAACAAGCACCCGGAAACAGAACCGGAAAACACCCACGGCCAACACAAAGATAGCAAAAGTCAGGGCCCGATACGACACAGAGGGGACGGGGATGGACCGACACAACCAAAGGAACAACCTACAACACACAAAGAAAGCATAAGAAAGACATAAGAATACAGAGAAACATGGAATACAAAACAAAATTAAGAGTGAAAACTGCGTAAACAAATTATGTATGGCCCTTGTGGAACCCGAGAGATAAAAATGAAACTGTTAAGCTAAATTAGTAAAACACCAATGAGTGGCAGGTAAAACCAGAATATAATAAATTGCCGAGGCTAAAAGCCGGGGAGGGCCGGGCTAGCGGAGCCTGCACGCCGGTCGGTGTACCCTAAAAGGCGACAGACCCCACACCCCGGACCCAGAGGAAATAAGGAGCGAAGAAATAGGGCCCGGCGTCTTTCCCAAATTTCCCGCGCTTCCCCAAATGGCGACGGACCATGAATCAAGCTCCGAAATCGAGGAAAAGAAACTTTTCCCAGAACAGGGTGTGCCAGATATAAAAAACTTTACTCAAGAAGGGACAAATAATTCAGATCAAATTTTGAAATTCGGGAAAATTTTGCTCCGGAAGAAAAGAAGTTGCCTCCGGAAAATAGAGAAAATGAAAAATCAAGCAAACAGGTTGAACCAAGGCACATCTAAACAAATTGAATCGAATTTAATGTAATTTAATCAAGAGGAGTGAAATCGCAGGACATTAAATGTCCATTTGTTACAATAAACTAGGAAGAACGAGACGCAAAAGAAACTCGACAAGCCAAAGGGCGAAAGTCATAACCGGCATACCCCTAAAAATTTAAAGCATGAGAGTCGTAAACAACAACAACAAAACACCAATGTAATGGAGAAGCCCGGGGGTTGAACCACGGCACTCTCCACTACAAGGGTATGGCACAATGTAACACGGACCTGATTACTAAGAAGATATTGTCCAGGCGGCTCTCGTTTACCCCGGGACGAGCCTCGCCAGGTTTGGGGGAGTAAGAATTTTTGGGGGACGCCGGGCTGCCGGGCGCCAGACAAAAGTTGGGGAGTTGGACCAAGAAACGCGCTCAGCGTAGTGCTCCGGGCTAGCCCCAAAGTACCTACCTAGAAGTCATGACACTCGCTCCGTACAAAATTAAATTAAATAAACAACAGAAGTTAGACAAACCGGCGGTTTAGTAGACGACAAAATTAAAAAATACAAAAGAAAATCAACTAAGTTAGAGACCAATAACTTACTGGCAAGTTGGGGAAGGAGGGACAATGAATGGAGGAGAAGGGGGAGAAATAGACTCTGAAAACTGAGCACAAAGTGAGGAGGGGGTGGTGCGTTGAGTTTGAAATAAGAGAATGGAGAATGGAAAGGGGAATTAAAAGGAAATAGGGGGTTAGAAATTATCAGGCAACCCCAAAAATTAGCCGGAAATTAGATCCCCAATTTGGAAACGCAACTCAACTGAAGGAAAAAGTTGAGTCATCATTACGAGTGGAAAGGTATTGCGCAATCGAAATTGATATAAGTACATTCCTGTGCTCAGTTTTCTACACAACAATAAGGGGATTATTTACATGTATCGCTACCTTTGCGGCGATTAAGAGAAAATAATGTTTTCAGATTTTGGAAGAATGTCAACCATAAAGATAGCGCATCACTCAAAAATCTACATTTTCGCATCCGAAAATACTCAATAAATACCAGACACGATAATACTAGACAGACGATTTTAAGGGGTTTAAGGGTAATTTTGGAGGGTTTTAAGGAAAAATCACGAAACAAATTGATGAAATAAAACTGGAGGGGAGGTAGTTGCGGCTGCCGCTACTACCTACACTACACCAATTACGCTGGCTCAACGCGAGTTGGCCAGCTCTGCAGACCGCTGGTCGCGTAGTTGGCGCTGCTCCAACCAAGTCCGGACCTGCGTATAGATGCCCGGAAAAAGGTATTGCCGGAGCATCATCAGCAATTTATCCATCCAGTTCTGGTGGGAAGGTTGTCGGGCCAGAAAGGCAAGCTGTTTATAGCCCTCCGGACCCATATTCTGAATCTGCTCCTTATACTTAATACCCACCCCCCCCTCCCCAGTACGAGTCCGGAGAGGCCTCGATCAAAAGGCGGACGCACGGGCACGACTGACGTAACCACTCCGTAAACTCTGTGGAAGCAAAGCTCAAAGGAAGGGAAACACTGGGAATCCATACGCAGCCTGTTTCCATGGAGAGGAATTGGTGCAGACCAACTATGGACTTTGTCCATGAATGAAGCAGCCAAACTGAATGAACTGGACAGCTGGACAAGTAGGATTTCTCCGGTCTGGTATTGGGCCCATTCCAATCAAACGCCGGAACTGGACTTTGTCCAGCTGGTGACCGAAAGTCGTCAAAAGTTGGTGCTAATTCCGCAACACCATACCGTTCCGTGCCAGGTAGGAGTCTATGCTGATCGAGACGTCAAGTTCGCTCAAAAGGTCAACAAGGGAGAACGTCTAATGGTGGCTGAGCACAATTCGACCTACTTGGTGCCGACCCAAATTGTCGAAATTAGTACAGAAATCTGTAAATGTCATTGTGAGCGGTGTCGCGGCCTCCTGTTACAGTGGTGTGGACAACCACAATGTACCACACATTTCAGTGTATGATTTGTGCCCTGGTTTTATCACTAGAATCTTTTCCAATCAGTACTGGCCCAGCCACGGACTAACTGATATCGCTGGAGGATTGCTGCATTTGGGATCCTATTGTGTCCATTCATAATCTTCGAAACCCCACTGCTACCCAAAAGGGCCCCGAATAGTTATATTCAAGGCAAAGCTAGAAGAATGATGGTTTATTGCTTTTATTTTGTAAATGAATGTCATTACGATATAATCAGTTCAGAATTATTTGTTAAAAGTTTTCGACGCTAGCATACATTAATTATCCTTATATCCTCGCGATACTTAGCTGCTTAGGTTAGAGTGGACAGTGGTCAAGTAGAGATGAT
Source organism: Trissonchulus latispiculum (assembly GCA_030248195.1). Classification (NCBI taxonomy): domain Eukaryota; kingdom Metazoa; phylum Nematoda; class Enoplea; order Enoplida; family Ironidae; genus Trissonchulus; species Trissonchulus latispiculum. Next base: position 6,482 of record JASAND010019793.1, on the reverse strand, counting down.
GGAAACAAGTCCAGTGGCTACTGAGGTAGAAGACATGGACACTAGTGAAAATTATGTTAGCATGTGTTACTTGCTCCCTCATTTGTATTCATTTTAAACTCATAGTCAGGTGCAAGCACAGCGGGTGCAATTTAAAAAAAAACTAGGGCATTCGTTTTTTAATTTTGAAAACGGTCATTTTGAATTTATATTGTCTCTACGATTACGCTGCACAGGCAAACAGTATGCGATGTGTGGAAGGTACTATCGGTGCAATGCAAGATGTTTTGGTTGATGTCTCCAACGTCAAACTCTTCTTGGAGACTCACTTCCCGGATTGCACTGATGAAAGTCTAATGTATCTGCTGATCAGTGGTTTCTGTTCTCACAGAGTATATACTCTTCAAAGACTGGGTCACCAAGACTGATTTATTTGAGACTTCGGTATTTCAGAGACATCATCAACTCCATTTAACGGCTATTCTTGTCAATAGTAAGCATTTGAAAATTAATAAAAATGATTGCAATCTTTATTAAAGTATTGAATTATAAAGCATTAAAATATTAAAATGATTAAACCGTATGAATATCAAGAGTCCAAATTTGGTTTAAAGTGGATCGATGATCGTGTACCCATGGACATGAAACCTGGATCACACGAAGAAGTAATCTTTGGTGAGGCAAACGTAAAGTATCTATGATTGTCAATAATGGAACAGCAACATTAGTTCCCATAGCGATTACAGATGTGGAACATTTCCGGAAACATGAAGTGGCTCATATTCTTCATAAGAAGACTGTAATTGAGCTCTACCTTCCAGGAAGAAGAGGATGTTGTGGATGAATTCGATTAATGCTGATTCACCAAACCTCCTCGGAGGTTCCGCCTAGTACGAAGCTTGGTGCAATTTAATAATAATAATAATAATAATAATAATAATAATAATAATAATAATAATATAATATAATACTAATTTTAATAACACTTACAATAAATGCAGTTAATTTTTGTTTGTTTTAGGGATTATCATGGATTTGTTTACGACAATTTACTCTTATTTTGTAACGACGTGAAGGCAGAGCCTGTATTGGAGTATAAACTGGAAGTGGGATTATTTTCTTTCAACGTGGCTTCTGATCTTAGGCGTGGGACTCCTGCGATGACAGAAATTTGGACATTATGTCGTCTATTAATCGACATGGTCCAAATGCGTCAATTTTATTCCGAGAAGCATTGAAGAAATCTGGACAGCATGACCTGATGATTATCTTGCCGGGACAAGATCAACCATTGCAGAAGGGCGCTACTTGGAAGATTTACTCTCGTCTAAGGAGACTTGAACAGCAAGGCCAGGAAATATTCTAATCTATGGAAAGTGCGCGGATTGAGACTGCATAACACATATAACAAACAAACCGTTTGTGACCTTTTTCTGAGCGAAAATAGACGATTTTTAATTTTAAGCTTGAGTCGACCGTGGTCCCGGGCAAAGGTCACGTAGAGCACGGAGCTTACGTAGGATAGAAAAACTAACGGCAGTTTCGAATTCTACGACCCTGAAAACTCCCTATACAAAGTTTTCCCGAGGAATTTGGGTTGACCGTGGGTCCGGTCGGGTACAGCGCCACTTTCCCTCCTACACCCTCTAGCGCCGCAGCACCACAGCTCCGCCTCCTCCTCCACCCCCTAGCGCCGCAACGCCACTTCCCCTTCCTCCCCCCTAAATCTACATGGTTTGCTGGCTCTTTACTACTTTAATATATATACATATATATATACCGGATAAAGCCTGGTTCACACTCCTGTTTCATGTCTTATGTCTTTTGTGTTTTGTCTTATGTCTTAAAACAGAACCGTTCACACTGCTGCCTTACGTCTCCTGGCTTAGGCTGCATATTTGATGCGTTCAACGAATCAACTTGACAATGGCTAGCCTAGCTGCAATGTGATTGGTTTATCTCTTAAGACATAAGACAAAAGTTGAGCCTAGCCCAAGTCTGTCTTAAGACAAAAAGACATAAAACATAAAACACCAGTGTGAACGCCTTAAGACATAAGACATTAAAGACACCAGTTTGAACCAGACTTAGTTTTCAGTGTTTCAAGAAACAAGTTTACAATTCAAATTGCATTCATTCCACTATCAAGAGTTTACACAAGAACACTTTATTTTTAAAACCAACAAATGCACAACAGTATATATCAGATCTAAAGTGACTGTCAAAATGCCAGACAGTTGCTTTGTGACTATTAGGCACCTTCTCCTGTACCGATAACATAGGACAAGAAAATAACCGTGGCTGCTGATATCACAGTAAACGATAGTAGCAGGGCAAGCCGGAGCGGTTTTGCCTGCAACACAAAAGCAAGGGGAGGATATTCCAATTTAAGAAATTCCTAAAATTACCCATTATTGCTATACACTACAGTAAAGGTAATAATAAAATAAACAAGAAATGAGAAAAAAGAACAATGCCATGGAAAACCGATGTTTAAAACGCACCAACGAAGCTTCCACTTTTTCCTCCAGTACTAGTAACGTGAAGATCAGATAGGCTACGTAAATGCCCAGCGTTGTCCTAACACCAGTCGCAACGTCAGCTCGACCCAAATACTTGAACATATCGTGAGCATACCAAAGCGCTGCACCTAAATTAGTAGAATTCATGAGAAGACTGTTGTATTAGGGTTACCGGTCTGCCCGCACGGACACTTCAAGGAACTTATATTCAATATCACTTTGTCAATTGTCAATACAGCTTCCTTGAGTAAGATGAGATGTTGAACTATACTAGGCATAGTTGCCACAACACACAAACAAAGTAAGAACAAGCTTATTTGCATGAATGGGTTGCCGCTAGCATTGTTCCTCTTATCGAGGGACACAAACCAGGTTGCATTCATTTAGGAGCTTTGGCTCTATTTCAACCTTTTATCCTCTCAACGAGAGCTTTCGAATGATACCCATATTGGTCGATATTTGTTACTTTCAATTTTGACTCATTTTGTAGCATCACCGTATCGAGTACTTTTTGTTGCACAAACCAGTCCAAAACGCAATTTGTGTAGCCTTTCAGACTTTGTTTCAACTACAACATTTTCTCAGCTATTCGAGAGCCTTCGAATGATGCCCATACAAGTCCGATCCGAGAACTTTCAATTTTGAGCCATTTTGACCGGTTTTGGCCATATTTGAACATTTGAGGCACCGTAACTCATTTTCTGTACATTGTAGCGCTTTGGCCCTATTATAACTTTTTATATACGCAACGAGAGCTTTCGAAGGATACTCATATTGAATGGTTTCCGTTACTTTCTATTTTGACCCACTTTGACCGGTTTTGGCCATTTTCGACCCCTTTGAGGCCCCGTAACTGATTTCTGTACATTTTGGTGCTTTTGCCCTATTACAACTTTTTATCTACTCAACGAGAGCTTTCGAATAACACCGGTATTGATCGGATCCGACAATTTTCAATTTTGACCCATTTTGGCCGGTTTTGGCCATTTTCGACCCCTTTGAGGCCCCGTAACTGATTTCTGTACATTTTGGTGCTTTTGCCCTATTACAACTTTTTATCTACTCAACGAGAGCTTTCGAATAACACCGGTATTGATCGGATCCGACAATTTTCAATTTTGACCCATTTTGGCCGGTTTTAGCCATTTTTGACCCTTTGAGACCCCGTAACTTATTTTTTGTACATTTTGGCGCTTTGGGCCTATTACAACTTTTTATCTGCTCAACGAGAGCTTTCGAATGACACCCATATGAACCCAATTGGACAACTTTCAATTTTTACCATTTGCAGCATCACCTGTATCGAGTACTTTCACCCTGAGTCGTACCGGGTCGACCAGGAGATATGCAAACCTCCAAGTCAAGCCCTTCAAAATGAGGTATCAACCACCTCTCTACCCCTTACCAATCTCGAGATCTGGGGGTGGACACATTCGGCAAGAAATAATAAATAATAATAATAATAAATAATAAATAACGGACATACCCAAGTTAAAGGGTTGCCTTTTTGTTGAAAAAGCGGCAACCCAAAAATGTTTTAGTTATTCTATACATATGTATTATGTCTAATGTGCACCTGCTAGAAGCCAGCTTGCGCTTCCCAGAAGTCTATGAAGAATGTTGAAAATTGGTCGCTTGGAGTCATCGGGATGGCAGCGTAGCAAGGCCATCAAGGGCTGAAAAGCCACAGAAAAGTTGAAACAAATTCTAGTTAATACAAAGCAATACGAAACATTGCAATTTTAATTGCTGATGGCAACTTTTCTGAGCTCAGTTGTACAATGAACATTTCATGTAACCGAGGTCAAACAAAAATGCTTTTCAGAAAAACATTTTACCTGGACCATTGCGCCAATGGTCGCGGCAAGACCAACACCTCCATGGTGAAGATAGTTAGATGCAATCCATTGTCCTTGTTTTGCGATCAATATGCAAATTAGGGCTACGATGACAAGAATTACTCCCAATATATTGAAGGTTCTATGAACCTAGAATACTTAATACTATGGTAGATTATACTTTATAAATTCACATTAGAGAAAGTTGGTATTTTAAATTTTCCAAGCATTAAATTAGATTAATAAGAATTTACTTTAAATTATAAAGGAAACTTAAATGTTTAAAGATTTATTTAAAGTGTATTTAAATGATAATTGAACCTCTTTCAGCACAGTGGTTTCTTGCTGCGCTACAAGTGGAGGATCACGTTAAGTTTAAAATGAAAGGATCCATCACGTCTCTGACTTCTATCCTGGGGCCGGTTCCATAAAAATTGTCGAGTACTAGACTCGACAACTAGACTAATGTTAGTTGTCGAGTCTAGCAGTGTCAGTGTACCATAAAACCTTCATATGCGAGTAGCTACTCGCACTCGACTTGCTAGTCAAGCTACTAGAGTCGACTACTGGGGCCGGTTCCATAAAACTTTGACTCGCATGCTGGTACTAGCATGCGAGAACTCGCAATGCTAGTGCTAGTCGTCGAGTCAAGTGTACCATAAAACTTTTCGCTTGACTCGACGAAATTAGCTAAGCGAGTGCGGCGACTCGACAAACTAGCAGTGCTAGTGCGAGGACTAACACTGCGAGTGCGAGTTCGCCAGAAAATAACCATAATCACGTAAAAAATCGCATAAAATTCAAATCTCAATGAAACTTTGTAAAAATTGCAGACATTCGAAAAAAGTTTCAAAAACGTGCGTCTCTTGATTTTGAGTCTATTTTGATACAAAATGAAAAAGTTATCAAACTTTATTTATCACTTCTCTAGTCAAAATAGACTAGAGAACTAGACGGATGCTAGTAGCGTACTAGCAAGGCAAGACGAAAGTTTTATGGAACCCGACTAGTCAACTAGTGCTCAAACTTGTGAGAAGCTAGACTCGCAAGTCGAGTGCTAGTAGCTACTCGACTGCGAGGGTTTTATGGTACACTTGAGGCACTAGACTCGACAACTAGCATGACTCTAGTTGTCGAGTCTAGTACTCGCAAACTTTTATGGAACCGGGCCCTGCTAGCATACTCGATCAGTTCCATAAAAGTTACTAGTAGACATGCTAGTAAGGAACTAGCACGAGTCGAGTTCTCTAGTCGATTTTGACTAGAGAAATTATGACTAAAGTTTAATAACTTTTTCATTTTTTACTGAAATCAGCTCAAATTAAAGAGGCACACTTTTTTGAAACTTTTCTTGCATGTCTGCAAATTTTGTGAAATTTCATAATGATTTAAATTTTTTGCCATTTTTTGAACAATTAAGGATATTTTCTTGCAAACTCGTACTCGCAGTGCCAGTACTCGCACTAGTGCTGCGAGTTTGTCCAGTCGCCTTACCCGCTTAGCTAATTTCGTCGAGCCAAGCGAAATGTTTTATGGTACACTTGACTCGACGACTAACACTAGCATTGCGAGTTCTCGCATGCTAGTACCAGCATGCGAGTCAAAGTTTTATGGAACCGCCCCCAGAAGTAATGCAATTTCCAGCTAGTTCTTGAGGCACTTATCGCTCAGCTCCGCGTTTGTCCGAGATAACCCAATGGGCGACCATCCTTTCGGGGATGCGTGCTACCACAGCCTTAACAATTGCCTCGGGTAAGCTGTATGAGCGGTTACTCAGTGTCACCTCAAAGTTCAAAGTTGCTTTCAAGAAAAGAAAGGTGGTACAACTCGTAACTGGAGTGCCACAATAGAGTGAGGCGTCCTTAAAAACATGACAATTAAATTGAAATGACATAAAGTTTAGCTCTTGTCTGTGAAAAAATTCAAACTATTACCTGAAACCAAATTTTCTGTGATAATACTGTCTTATCGCCACCAAGGTCCTTGAAGTATCGTGCCATTAAAATTCCATGGACGATGAAAAACCACCAACCAATTGTCATGAGGATACCTAGAAATTAAGAACTGAAATGTTTAGTTGAACTGGATGCGCTCAGTATGTTGAAATAAACCTAAACTGACAACCCAAGGTAATATAGGTCAT
>JASAND010019792.1:0-11412 GCA_030248195.1 Trissonchulus latispiculum | reverse complement strand
TGTACTTCGTTCAGTTACGTATTGCTCAGCACTGTGAAAAAGCCCAGGTATATACATACGTACGTACGTACCTTTAATAAAAGTAAAAATGTCTGCAACTGCAAAATGCCCTGAGTGATGCATAATGATGACTGTTGTTAAGGCAATATAGAAATAAAAATTGTGAAGAAATCAGCACAGTCAGTCTTTATAGAACATTACAACTTCCTGAAATGCATACACATTAGTCAGATCAGGGAAAACACCCCCAAATTATAAGAATCAAAAAATGCCAACCTGGAAGCGTGGTAGGCCTTGTGAATGCAACTGTGTGATAACTACAGCACAATCCTAGGTATCCACACACTGTAAGTAAGAGACCCCTGGGCTAAATAGAGTTTTCAGTGACCTCAACCAAAGTTGACCTCCCAAAACCACTACCAAAAGAGCTAAGGGTCATATCGGAATTTCCAAGCTTCTCTTGCTAGCGTGGAAAGACTCATGTCTTTAATACTTTGCATTTGGGTTTGCATTGGCCCCAAGTATTAACACACAAGACACCATATATCCCCTGCTGCATTGGGGCTCACTCCAGCAGCTGGCCATTTTTTACCCCAAGATTTCGCCGCTGTTCGGATAAAAGAACTGGCCTGCACCCCGCAAACAAAATTCTCTGAAGCAATATGGGGGTTTTAACTGCATTTAGAACGCTTAAAAAGCATCGAATAAGCGTTATAACTTTTTAAATTAGTCAAAAATGACCATTTCTATTTTCTGAATATTTTTCAAAAATGGCAATTTTACGTATCATAGGGGTCGCGGCAGCGACCCCTATAATATGTGTCAAAAGTCCCTGGAGACACCGTAAAATAAGCTGCGCAGAGGCTGCGCAAAATCCTGCGCAGATCCTGCGCAGATTTCATGCGCAAATTGTAGAGCACATCGAGTTTAGTATGTGTGCGAAGTTTCAGCCCCGTATCACTTTCCGTTAAAAAGTTGCGCCCCGGACCGGTTATGGCGGCGATGTTTTTTTTCCGGTTTCTCCTATTTAATGGTCGTATTGTCCTGACTTTCCGCCTCTTTCACGTAATCTGCAGCGGAGGCCGGACCTAAAGGGGTATAGGGTCTGGTAGTACCCCATGCGCCATTTAAGAATCGCTACTTTTTTTGCGCCGCAGGTGCGCCACAGCGCCGCAGCGGCGCCGCAAAGTCGGCTCAGAGCGAAAAGTGACCATTTTTGTGGTCGCTGCGCAGCTCGAACGTTAAGAGCTGGAGCCGATTTGTTTTTATATTCAGAAACTACATATATTGAACTAACTAAATAGCTAAGTCTCGTTTCTCTATCACTTCCCATGCGACCACAGTGGCCGGTCAAAAATGGTGAAAATTCGAAAAATGAAAAATCGAAATTTCTCGCTGTGTATTCAACTTAGAAAGCTCAATTCTTTCATACAAAGATTTTCTGGCACGGCGAATTGATACCCGTAAGCAGTTTTGCCGTCAGACCCACCCATATTGCTGGGCTGGTTCCACTTTGCTGTCGGGAGGGTCAAGTCGGTACCGACTTCCAAGAACACCATATAGGACTGTGCATAGCCTCTCAAAACTTTGTCCATAGGGGTTTTCTGGTGCGCCCAGCTCATTTCCGGTGTCCGTTTTGCCGTCCGACCCACCCATTTTGCTGGACTGGCTCCGCTTTGCCGTTTGAAGGGTAAATCGGGTAGGGGGTCAAGTGGTCAAAAATAAAATTTTTCAAAAGTGGTCAAATTTGGTACCAAATGAAAGCCCTAAGTGAGCTGAACAACTTTTGTCATAGAATTGCATGCTCAAAGTGGCTGTAGAGTGCTGTGGTAGGGTGGGGGTGGGAACTTAGGTGATTTTGGGTCAAAAATAAATTTTTTCAAAAGTGGTCAAATTTGGTACCAAATGAAAGCCCGCATCGAACTGAGCAACTTTTGTCATACAAGTGCGTACCTAAAGTGGCTGTAGAGGCCTGTGGTGGGGTGGGGTGGGGACTTAGGCGATTTTGGGTCAAAAATTAAAATTTTCAAAAGTGGTCAAATTTGGTACCAAATGAAAGCCCGCATCGAACTGAGCAACTTTTGTCATAGAAGTGCGTACCTAAAGTGGCTGTAGAGGCCTGTGGTGGGGTGGGGTGGGGACTTAGGTGATTTTGGGTCAAAAATAAAATTTTTCAGAAGTGGTCAAATTTGGTACCAAATGAAAGCCCGCATCGAACTGAGCAACTTTTGTCATAGAAGTGCGTACCTAAAGTGGCTGTAGAGGCCTGTGGTGGGGTGGGGTGGGGACTTAGGCGATTTTGGGTCAAAAATTAAAATTTTCAAAAGTGGTCAAATTTGGTACCAAGTGAAAGCACGCATCGAACTGAGCAATTTTTGTCATAGAAGTGCGTACCTAAAGTGGCTGTAGAGGCCTGTGGTGGGGTGGGGTGGGGACTTAGGCGATTTTGGGTCAAAAATTAAAATTTTCAAAAGTGGTCAAATTTCGAGTCAAATGAAGGCCCGCATCGAACTGAACAACTTTCGCCATAGAACCACCCACCCAAGCTTGCTGTGTCGGATTTATATACTTGCTTTCTCAACCGAAAATAAAACGACAGACATAGGCCCAACACACATATTATCCCCTTTTGTGCGGAGCATTTTTGTTACTTGTATATATATACTTTTATTTTCTAATTGGTTGATGCTGCACAATTTTTGAACTGTTCAAATCGATAAAAATCTTTGCCAATTCTTTACAACTTTGGTTTTCTGATTAAATAGGTAATTTGATGCGCTCTTTCACCTAGAAGCATCAAATCTGATCCACTGCCAACATTTTCGAGTGATTTTTTTATACCACAAGCCATTTTTAACATTTAGAAATTTAATTTTTAACAAATGAGAACCTGTGGTGCTAGGGAAGACTTTAATACCACAATCGATAGAGGACAGTGTCGGGCCGGGCGCTTACATGCAAACCGCTTCCAGATTGGCCAATATTTGCGAAAGTTAGAGGGTACAGGTTAAGTCGAAATTCGTTTTTTCCCGGGTCTTACAATATGTATTGCCGGGATCTGTGCATACGTGTAACGGAGATTTGGGGTGGGCAATGCTCCCCAAACCGGGGGCGCACTTAGGGGGGGGGGGCCTGGCTTTATCCTAGGCAAAAATTTCTGGGGGGGCGAAGTCTGGAGTGCGGTCCCCCCAGGTCTGGGGGGGGGGCACGGATTTCTGGGGGCCGGGGGGGGGAGAAAAATTTTTCAAAAATGCTTAGAAATAGCTACTTTTTGCTGCTGAGATAAAATATTAACTATTTTTAACCTCAATTTAAGCTTAAAATAGCTAAAAAAACTTAATAATAATGTGTAAAAATCCGGCGAAGCCGGAAATTTTTTTCAAAATTTACCCTCAAAACCCTATTTTTCCGGGCACTTTAAAGTTCGGGGGGGGAGGCCCGAATCCTGGGGGGGCGACCCAAGTCAGGGGGAGACGAAATTCTGGGGGGGGGCCGTCCCCACCCCCCCCCCCCAGTACGAAAAAGCCAGGGGGTGGAGGGGGCGGGCGCCCCCCCCCCCGAAACCGACGTAAAGGAAACATTTTATTGGCCGCGCATAGCGCGGACATAAAATCTCAAAAATTTTCGCGCCCTCGGCGCGAAATTGATTTCCCTTTTGCTTAATTTACCTTGATTTGAGCGCTTTAGACCTTTCAATAACAACTTTTTTAACATGTTCAAAAATGTTCGCGCCGGCGGCGCGAAATTTATTAGACTGCTGCTAAATTTACGCTTATTTTTGCATTTTAAAACTTGTTTACAAAAAGTTTTAACTTCTGGGGGCTTTGCCCTCCAGACCCCCCAATCTGGCTTATTTTTACTGGGGGGGTGGGGGCCCCCCACTCGGCAACCTCCCCCCCCATTCGAGGTTCCCCCCCCCCATAAATTTTTACCTCCCCCCCCCCATAAGCCAAAAAATTGCCAGATTTCACCATTTTTACCCTAAATTTTCAAAAATTTTTCCGGCTTCGCCGGAATTTTAACGAAATTTTAGCTATTTTAGCGTAAAAACACCTAAAATTAGTCATTTTTAGCGATTTTTGGCAATTTTTACACAAAAAAACGTAAAAATTTGCAAAATTTTTTCCAAAAATATGCCCCCCCACTTTTGGTGAGCCCCCCCATCGATGGGGGGGGGGGGCCTTTGAGCCCCCCCCCCATATCGCCCCCCCCATAAATTTTGGCCTAAAAATAAGCCAGCAATTTTCCTGAGGTCCGCCCCCCCCCCCCCTGAAAAAAGTTCCAATTTGCGCCACTCCCACAACCCAATGCCCCCGGCGGGCGTACACCCCCCCCCCCTTCAATTTTCGACCAACTTTATATACGCCGTCCCCAGAATTTTTGACATAATATACCCTCCCCCAACTTTCGGCTATCCCCCAACCGTGTTTTCACAAGAAATTTGGTTGGGAATCTTTAGAAATTTTGTGGTCGACACCCAAAATGTGACGAACCACCCCCCCCCCCCCCGCGCCCCAATTCGGACCTCAGAAAATCCAAAAAAATGGCATAAAAATGCAAAATGTTCTTCATTTTAACGCGTTTCCCGTCAGAACAAGGCTTCTTTTTATTAGGCGCTTTCTCACGGTTTTAAAGCCCTTTTAAGTAAAAATTTGAGAAAACTTTCTCAAAAAATGACCTTTTTGGCAAAATATGGCTGACTTTTTAGCCCAAAAAAGTGCAGGGGGTTCGGAGGGGCCTGGCTTATCCCTTGGCAATTTTTTATGGGGAGGAGCATCATGGGTTCTCCCCTCCCCCATCGTTGGGGGGCTCACTCAAAATGGGCGGCATATTTTTTAGAAAATTTTTTCGAATTTTTGGGGGTTTTTTTATACAAGTAACAAAAATGCTCCGCACAAAAGAGGATAATATGTGTGTGTTGGCTGTGTCTATATTCTATCCTATATATACACTTCGGTTGAAGAAGTAAAGACAAAAGTTTCATAGGCACGTGACGTTATTTGGCACCAGGGGCGGATCCAGGGGGGGGGGGGGGGGGGGGGGGGCGGCCGCCCCCCCTGTCGCGATTCGAAGGTAGGAAAAATTAAGGAGAGAAAGAGGAAATAGGGCAAAAAACCAAAAAATTTCGCGCCTTCGGCGCGAATTTTCTACTTTTTAACTGCATATATATTTATTGCTTTTGTGAAGGAAAAGCTTGAAATGCATCCGATTTTTCGGAGAAAATTACCATTTTTGCCTAAAAATGTCAATTTTAAAAAATTTGTTCAGTTCTTCAGTATAAAAAGAATTAAAGATCCGAAGACCGATTTTATTGCAAAAACAAAAAATTTCTTCAACTTCTGGGGGGCTCTGCTGGAGAAATTTTACCGCCCCCCCCCCGTCACGAAATCCTGGATCCGCCAGTGTTTGGCACAGCAAAGTTTGGGTGGGTGGCTCCATGACAAAAGTTGTTCCGTTCGCATAGGACTTTCATTTGACACAAATTGGACCACTTTTGAAAAATTCCATTTTTGACATAAAATCGCCTAAGTCCCCACCCCACCCCACCACAGCATCCTACAGCCACTTTGGGTACTCAGTTCTATGACAAAAGTTGCTCAGCTCACTTAGGGCTTTCATTTGATACCAAATTTGACCACTTTTGAAAAAATTTTTTAGACCCAAAATCGCCTAAGCCCCAGTCCCCACCCCACCCCACCACAGAATCCTACAGCCACTTTGGGTACGCCGTTCTATGACAAAGGTTGCTCAGCTCACTTAGGGCTTTCATTTGATACCAAATTTGACCACTTTTGAAAAATTTTATTTTCGACCACTTGACCCCCCCCCCCCACCCGACTTTAACAATTTAACAACGGGGCGCAATTTTTTAACGGTAAGTGATACGGGGCTGAAACTTCACAGATATACTAAACTCGATGTGCTCTACAATTTGCGCATGAAATCTGCGCAGGATTTTGCGCAGCTTATTTTACACTGTCTCCAGCCACTTTTCACATATTATATTATAGGGGTCGCTGCCGCGACCCCTACGATATACAAACTGCTAAAAATCGCTAAAAATGACCAATTTTATAAGCTAAAATGGCGAAAATTTAGTCAAAAATCCGGCGAAGCCGGAAACATTTTTGAAAATTTAGGGTGAAAATGGTATATATATAAAATTTGGCAACTTTTGGGACTATGGGGGAAGGTCGGAATTTATTGGGGGGGGGGCTCCTCGAATAGGGGGGGGGGGGTGGCGAATGGGGGCGATCCCAACCCCCCCCCCCCACTAGGAATAAGCCAGAGGGGGTAAAAAGTGGGAGAGGGAAAGTCAAAATATCTGGGAGGGATAAAGTTGATCGAAAATTTTGGGTGAGCATAGGTGTGGCTGGCGAAAAAATGGGGAAGGGATTTGAAAAAAGTAGGAAGTGGTCTGGCAAGAAGGAGAAGGAGTCGATTTTGGGGGAGGGGTCATAAGGTGTACCAGGCTACAGTTTACACCCTGTGGTGAGCGAGCCCCCCCCCACGGAGAGGCCAGACCCTCCACCCACCTTACCCGACCTCGACTACTCCCCCCCAAGCCGAGCTCAGTCCTCCTTCCCCCCTAAAATGGGGTCCAAACAAGAGACAAATGCCAAATTTTTGCAAAATTTTTTGCAATTTTTCAAAAATTTTCTGAAAAAATTGTCTAGAAACAGTCAAAAACGCAAAAAATAGGTTTTAAAACGCAATACGAGTGGTTTCTTATTAGATTTATGTCGAAAATAGTCCATTTTATGTCCAAAAAAGGGCCATTTTTAGCTGAACAAAATTTGGGTACAGTTTTTTTTAAATTTCCGATTTTTGAGACCCCCCCGCCCCAAGCCAGATTTGGAATTTTTACTCCCCCACCCCATCCCAAACAGGTGGTATATACACCTATGGGTAAGCAAAATTTTCGAAGGGAGGTTGGCGAAAATCGGTTTTTCCTTAAAAAACTGAAAGATTTTCCCAAGTTTCAGCTATTTTTAGCGATTTTTAGTAATTCTTCGCTAAATTTTTTGAACAATTTTGCAGGTTTGGCAAAATTTTTTCAAAAATTTAGATAGGGGCTTGAAAGCTTGAAAATTTTAGGGGGGGGGTCAAGGTTTTTTATTTAGGCCATAGCTAAGGCCATGGCCTAAATTTAGGAGTCGATGGCCTAAAGAATTGTGGCTGTTTGGGGGGGGATCCCCCCCCTCGTTTGGGGGGGGGGGGATCCCCACACTGGGGGGTCACCCAAATTTGTCATTTTGGTGGGGAGCCCCCCACCCCCTACCAGATCTATTCCCCAAAACCCACATCCCCGTCCCCAGACCCAAACTATCATGCCTTGAAGGACTCCCCCGAACCCCAACACCCATTATCCAGATTCCCCCATCCAACAGAATAGGCCTAAGCCAACTCAAAATTACTGAATTTCTAATATTTTCAATCCTTAAATAATCGATTGAATTTAACTAATACGTTGTTAGTACTTTTATCACAGCGGCGGTAGCAAAAAAGAAATTTAAGTATTAAACATTTGTGGCATTTAGAGATCTCATCCACCACTTTAGTCGGACTTTGGATTTTGTGTTCAAGCCTGACTATTTTCGATGTGCGCACGGGCACGGGACTACTGACACTACTACGGTAATGAAGTTGGCATTTCCATATTTTTATTAAATAGTTAATCCTGATGTGATGAATAGCTTCCAAATCACACATGGGACATGTTTTAGGTATAACTAAGGGTACATAATAACTAAGAGTGTGACAAGCCTCCCACTCTTAGTTATTAGACCGCAGACATCGTCTGGGGCCTGTTGCATAAAAGTCAGTAGTACTTGACTACTGAACTACTGAACTATTGAATTTAAATTCAGTAGTACTGAAAATTCCGTTGCATAAACAGCTACGGAAAAACTGGACTACTTAATTTCAGGAGTTCAGTATTTCAATAGTAAATGCCTTTGAACAATTCCGCATTCGCAAAGAGTCTCAGTAGTCAGTTTCAGATGTGCACATAACGTTAGAATTTCGAAATATAATATATATATACCGTTAATGTTTCGACACGAGTTGGCTTGAATTGTTTTCTTGGTAAGAAATTAATTGTGATTGAATTATCTTACTTTTTCAGGCATCACAAAATAATCTGATTAAAATATAAGTTACAGCCGCATTATAGCACATTCACTACTAATTTACGTAATAAGTAACGGTCAACTGGGGATCCTAAATCATGTTTTGTAAATTACTGTTACCTCGAACAATTTTAATGCTACTGCTAAATCAATTTATCAGTGGTGTAAGACTCCTGAAATTTATGTTGCTTTTCAGTAGTAAATAGCTAGTACTACTTAACTTCATGCAACAGGCACTACTGAAAATTGTCGAAAACCACTACTGAAACACTATTGAAATAGGTTTCAGCAGCACTTCATTAGTACTTTTATGCAACAGAATCCACTACAGAACTACTAACTATTAGACTACTGAACTGCTACTGAATGTTCAGTAGTGTTTTATGCAACAGGCCCCTGCACAATAGCGGCCTACTCCCACACAACTGGAGTATCTAGTGACCCCCCACAACTGAGCACCAGGTACACAATTGGGTACTATCACTCGCTTGAATGTTTACGTGTTAAAGCTGGATGTGGCTAGCAGCTGATAGAATGTTTTTGGCTTCAACATGTAAACATACAAGCGAGTGTTGGTACACATTTGTGTACTCAGTTGTGGGGGTCACTAGGTACTCAGTTGTGGGGTAGAGGTAGGCCGTTATTGTACAGATGATGTCTGCAGCCTAACTAAGACTGGGACACTTGTCACACTCTTAGTTATTATGTACTCTGGGTATAACTGATAAGTGTATATGATCAGTATAACTGAATACATGTACTTCAACTTTAAATTCATGCAGACTTCTTCCTTAATGCGTTTACAACTGTTTTTTCAATCTGGTGTAGAGAAGACTTATGTACTTGTTCATCGTAGCCGAGCAGCAGAAATTTCGCAGAGATGGATCCCAGGATTTCTGTCCATCCTGCCTTTATCCCACCCCCAAAACATTCTATGAAAATTTCCTATTTTAATATCCAAATTCGTATTCCTAGCCGTTTCTAAGGCCAAAAATGCTAATCATGAAGTCATAAGACTGTAGTTCTAAACTGAATATCTACACTTAGCCGATGTGGCTCTGTTTGATTCCCATTAATTCCTGTTCATAGATGTTGGGCTTCTGTGTGCGTGTACCTCGCGTCCATCTGTTTTTCAAATTTTTTGAAAAATCAAAACACAAAACATTGCACCGTTTGTACAATGTTTTGTTTTTTAAACAAAACCAAAACAAAGACTATTTAATACCAACTAGAGTCAATGCTTTGCGCATTTAGGAAAAATCAAAACACAAAACTCTAAACACAATTTCAGATAAGATGCTGCTGAATGTTTAGCGTTTGGCAATGGCTAGAAAATCAAAACACAAAGCACAAGACACAAAACTCAAAGTTAAAATTAGATTTTGTCCTTTCTTAGATTTGAATATTCTTCAACATCTTCGAATTATTTATGCGTCGTTCAAAGAACTCATTTTGTCTCGCTAACGACTGTCCGGAGAAATTCAGGAATTTCGGAATTTAGTTAACGTGAAATCCGGATTCTAAGTTACTTGAGCAA
This sequence comes from Trissonchulus latispiculum, assembly GCA_030248195.1. NCBI lineage: Eukaryota > Metazoa > Nematoda > Enoplea > Enoplida > Ironidae > Trissonchulus > Trissonchulus latispiculum. Next base: position 1,743 of record JASAND010019792.1, on the reverse strand, counting down.
CTAGAATCCGGAAAATGTCCGGATTTTCGTTGGTCCGAACAACGTAAAGTCCGGACATTTTCCGGATTCTAGTTACTCAACTAACGTAGAATCCGGACTTTACGTTGTTCGGACCAACGAAAATCCGGATTCTAGTTAACGGTAAGCAAACCCTTTTCTACCCCTTTTGTGTATAATCCTCCGGTTTGGTGGCTTCGCGTTGTGTTTTCTAGAAATATTTAGGTAGGAAATATTTAGAGCTGTACCTAAAGTCTGGTGATGTGACATAGTTAAGCTATCAGAAAGGTATACTATTTCGCGTATGGTGGCTTTAAACAAACTAAAAGTAGGCATGAAAAATATTCTAGGCTAACTAACTATAAACGTGTGATTCTGACAAACTGAAATGGGAATTGTTAAATCTTGAATATGGTTTTGGATTTGATAATGCAATTTAAGAATTCTGTGTAACCTGAAATAGAATCACATTTAGGTTCCCGTACGGTAGCTTAAGCTTAGCGGTTATTCATAAGGTTAATAGGCTTAACGTTTATTCATAAGGTTATTGACATTGGTTATTCTTGTAATTGAGCCGTTCTTCGTGTTTTATAGCAAAATTTAAGCAAATTCTGCAAAATGTGGCTAAGCCTACGTTAACTAGAATCCGGATTTTACGTTGTCCGGACCAACGAAAATCCGGACATTTTCCGGATTTTAGTTATTAAAGTAACGTAGAATCCGGACTTTACGTTGTTCGGACCAACGAAAATCCGGACATTTTCCGGATTCTAGTTGCTCAAGTAACTTAGAATCCGGATTTCACGTTAACTAAATTCCGGAATTCCTGTATTTCTCCGGACAGTCGTTAGCGAGAAAAAATGAGTTCTTTGAACGACGCATTAATATTTTAAATTTAAGTTAAGTTTTTAATTTATAACGTGTCTTTTTCAACGGCATTTTCAATTCGATGATAGAATGACGTAAGGGGATAAGGGATATCTTGGGGGTGGCTTGAAAATTTTTAGGGGGCTTTTTCTTCATTTCATTTTCAATAATTTTTGTGCTTTGATTTGAAATTTTCGAAGGAGCTTGTACCTCAGGAATAAATTAATGAATTTTATGGAAAATTAACGACAGTATAATTTGATTGTTATTTGTATTGTACCTCGAATTCTATGATAATTTTCATATTTAATCTTTTGGACGATTTTAAAGCCGATTTTGACAAAAAATCAAAAGCTTTAACTAGAAAATTTCGGTGAAGCCGGAAATTTTTTAAAATTTCACAGTAAAATGTAAGTTTTTCCTGTCGTGTTGCTTGGTGTGATTGTTCGTTTCATTTGTGTGATTTCACTACTATATTTCAGGTGGATCCTGAAAGCATACTCCTAGAAAAAGACGATGGCTCGTTAACTATTTTTCCTGAAAGCGATGGCAATTTTCAACTTCCTGATGATTGTCGCAAATTCAGAGTATGCGGAGACCTCATGAAGGATAGGACAGACTCCAGTAGGCCACTACGATCCACAAGAAATGGGTAAGAACGCCTTCTGATTCGTATTTGTAAATTTTGCAGTAATCAACCAAAATCGTTTTGCTGTAATTTTTGTTATTTTTTATGATTCATCTGGATATCGAAACTAATGTCGTTATTATTTATTGACTCGACGTTTGCAGCCTGTGCCATGCATTTCAGTTAATTTTAGAAAGTTTGCAATTTCTACTTTTACTTTTCAATTTTTTCTTCAATTTTGGTGCACCCCA
>JASAND010019791.1:0-47166 GCA_030248195.1 Trissonchulus latispiculum | reverse complement strand
TGGGTCAGCTATGGTTCCGGTCACTTGCAGCGCGGAGCTTAGGTTGTAGAGGAAAACTAAGCTCATATTTGAGTTCTACATGGTCAAAAACCCCCTAGATAAACTTTTCCCGCTTAAAATAGAGAATTTTCAAATTTAAGCTTGGGTCAGCCATGGTTCCGGGCGACAGAAGCTGCAGCTGAGCCTCCTCCACCGCCAGCGCCGCTTCGCCGCTTTCGCCGCTCACACCACCACCCCCACCAGGCCGCTTTCGCCGCTTCGCCGCTTTCGCCGCTCACACCACCACCCCCCCCAAGCGCTACGTCTGGTGCGGACCTATTACTACTTGCCTTTTCACCAGTGTCCTGAGTGTCACAACCAATACAGCTTTAGCATACTTTTCCTAGTTCACGAGGGTAGTCCTCTAGTTGAGCCTGAGCATTCAGAGGTAACCTTCTATTGCAACTGTTCTCAGCCGTGGAATCGCGCTGAGATTGAAGCTTGGACTGTTGATAGCGAGCCTGAAGGTAGCCCTCATACGGAGCCCTGGTCTTGCGTGTTCGAGTGTGACAGTTGTTCCGACTTCAAGGTTCTCTTCTGTTGTGCGGTGACCCCTGGTACTGATCCGTGGGTGGCAGTTAAGCATCGCAACTGTTCCCTTGATAAGTACTGGCCTTGAGGCACTAGTGAACTCACGTACCCAACAGGCGGACCGTCTGGATTAGGTTAGACCCACACTAGGCTAGCTTGATCCTTAGACCTAAGAGTAGACCCTCCACGTCTTCTCGCTGTCTGCCTCTGTGTAGCAAGGAATTTTGACCCCTGGATTTCAGCCGCTTTGTTACACAGAAACTTTTTCTGGAGCCCCCGGTGAGGACCTCATTGTCACTTGCCCCTGGTTTACAACAGTTCTTTCGCTTTTGCTAGCATTCAACAGTAGTAGCCCCTCCTCCTTGTCACATTGTGGATTCTCTCACCCAGCAACTTTTTAGCACATTAGAGCAGTTTCAGAATCGCATAGATACCATTGATAGAATGGCTTCGGATCTTCAGAATAGGACTCACCTCGACCCCAGCGCTCCCCCCGAGCATGATGATGATGGAGCAGGATACGTTTCGGATGATGAGCAGCACTTACCGGGAAATGGACATATTGGCGCTAATCCCCCCGGAGCAGGTGTAGGAGCAGGCTTGTATGGGACTGGTCGTGGGGGATTAGGTCTCAACCCCTTAGGGCCTGGTTTGGGTTTAGGTGGTTTAGGCACTGGCTCAGGCGCAGGTACGCAGGATCCTACAGCTCTTGCCTTCAACGGACTTCAGGTAGTTCTAGGGCAATTGAGCGATAACTTGCAGGTTCAGGCGATGTCTAGCGCATTTTCCCATGTGCCTATTTATACTGGCAAGACCACTGAGAACTTCGATGATCATTTGCAGCGGTATAACGCGCATGCGCAAAGGTTGAGGATGACTGCTCGAGACAAAGTAGCGCATTTCTCGTCTTCTCTCCGTGGCCGAGCCGCCGAGATGTTCCAGGCTATTCCGCCCGGAACCATCCGGAAGGACGACTGGGATGTTGCGGTGAAAATTCTTCGCGAGACTATGATTCCTCCCTTAACCCCCATGCACGCCGCGGCAAAGTTCTTTCAGGTTCAACAGGGACCTAATGAATCTGTCTCAGACTTTTCGCTTAGGCTGAATAAGTATGGACGCATAGCTTGGAAGGACGGGGCAGACCCCGCTACGGTAGAAGCTATGAAGCTTAAGCTTTTCCTCATTGGACTGAGGAGGGATCTGAAGCCGCATGTTCCCATGACCACGACTGATTATGGTGAGGCTTTTCGGAAAGCCCGTGAAGCAGAAGGTGTGTATCCCGGAGAGGGTACTCCCGCATTTCTAGAACTGAATCCCGAGGATAAGACCACAGAAAGCGGAACCACCACAGCGGCCTTGATGGCCACAGTTGGCTCGCTGGTCCAGTGTACTACCGCCATGGTTTCTGAGGTTAAGGATCTCAAAGCTGGCCCTCGCAAGCCTGAAAGGGACAGGCAGAAGGCCGATGACCGACCCTTTCCCAGCGACTATAGGTGTTTTAATTGTGGTCGACCTGGACACTCGAGGGCTAAGTGTACTGCCCCAGGTGGTGGCTTACACAGGGGAACCCAGGGATACAATCGCGGTCCTAGTGCTCCCCCCAGAGGTAATTATCAGGGCAACTATCAGGGTAATTCCCGGCCTCAGGGCCCGCAGTGGAACCGTCCCTCTCAGCCCGCTATTGGGTATGGTAATTACGGGCCTGGTCCTAGTCTGAATCAGAACCGGCCTCTCGCCTTACCCGCCCCCTCTGGTCCTGGGCCTGTTCAGAACTCTTCCTATAGGCCTCCACGGGAAGCTGTGAATGCTGTCAATGCCCCGCATGGGTCTAGGTTCGCCGACGTGAGACAGGAAAACCGTCCTGCTCACTTCACTCATTCAGCTGGTGTTGAGAACCCCGTGAGCGGAGTCATTGATAGAAGGTCCAAGGGCCCTCTCGTCAGTAGTCAGATTCTGCAGTTAGAAAAGGAGATTCAGGACCTAGGGCCAGAAACCTATCGACAGCCCCCCTATTATCAGACGCCTAAGACGGGCGCTCAGTCCAGTTATGTGATTGGACAACGTACTCGAGAACTGGACGAGTCTGCTCGACGATTGGACCGGGAATTGTATGATCAGCCTGCTTATCAGAAGAATTTTCGGGTTAAGGTTCCTCAGTTGTATAAGGGTCAGAGTAGGAGTGAGTTCGATTTATAGGATCTCCGTTTCATCCTGATCATCCTTGCCCGGCAGGTAACCTTGTTCCCGTGGTCCCGCCGCTTGACGGACCTAGCACGGCTTGTCAGTCCGGTTCTGTTGTTGGTAGTAGTAGGGTTTTCTCGAAATCGAAACCAGCTCAAGTGGTCGGAGTTTCTGGTCCTCAACAATCTTATAGGTCATATGAAGCCGAATCCACGGAGCCTTAAACGCAAGGCCCTCGAAGCCTTCTGCTTGGGCTAGCAGGTCTGTCGATTTGGGCCGCTCTAATCCGATCTATAAGGATGCAGATAGGACCAGATCCAGCGATAGCTTCCAGGATTGTCACATTCCCAGGACGATGAAGGGTCAGCCAGACCGACCGGGCAACATGGAAGTAGCACCGGACTTGCTCTCCTGCCCTCCGCCTGGGCCTCCTCAAAGTGACTATGAGGCTGGAATGCAGTTCGCTGAATGGCAGGGCCAACTGGTAGTGACCCTTAAGCAACTAAGTAGTGAGATTTCCGTCTTGGCCTGAAAGCAGCAGAAAGCGGACGCTGTGGCTGCCACGACCGAAAGACTTCCGCTGAAACCGCGGAAGCAGGATTTAGGTAGGGAACCCTCTAAACCTTCGAAGAAGTCTCGACCCAGGAAATCCGCTGGGAAACCTAGTGTTCCGCTACTTCGTCATCATGATCCTACGAAGCCGGTGTCTTTCAGTAAGGCAGTCGAGACCCAGACCGATTCTCGTATAGGTCTGCCCAGGGTTGAGATTAGGAAGAGGTCTGGACGACGTGATTCCGATGCCGATTCAGATTCATCTACGCTGACCGACAGTGAACTCAAGTTCCTTAGGCGTTTTCACAAGGACATTAGGAAAAAGGAACGTCAGAGAGAGAAACAGTTAGAGAGGCGCGCTCACGCTGAGGCTGAGCATAAGAAAAGGATGAAGGAAAGTGCGAAATAACCTGCCTGTAGAAGGGCCACTGTACTTGACCAGTACAATTTGGGAACACTTAATCGAACAGCAGAAAGCTGATGTTTTCTTCGCTGCCATTAGGGAGTATCTGGAGAACGATGTGTTGCCTGTGAACTTCACTCGCGCGGTCAAAATAGCCGCCGCTGCTCATCATGGAAGATGATATCCTGTATAGGTTACAGAAGACGCGTGAAGAAACTAGAAAGCAGTTAGCCGTTCCATTGCCCTTAAGGGATCACGTGCTCTTAGCAGCTCATGACAGTCCACTCGCTGGACACCTTGGCATTTCTCGTACGCACTCCAGAGTTTTGAATAATTACTGGTGGCCCTCCCTGTGGGCCTCAGTTCGGGATTGGGTCAACACATGTCGAGTCTGCATGGCTCACAAGAATCCTCCTAGGCGTAAGAACGCGCATCTTCATACGATCCCGGCTACTGACCCCTTTGATCGCATCCATGTGGACATCATGGATTTCCGAAGGCCCTCGGTCCATGGACATCGTTACGTGGTCTCTTTCATAGATTCGTTCTCCAAGTATGCCATAGCCGTTCCCATTCGAGTTGCTTCAGCATTAGTAGTTGCCTACACTTTTGTTGAACATGTTCTTCTGAAATTCGGCGCGCCTCGCAAACTCGTTAGTGATCAAGGTCCCCAATTCATTTCGGCCCTCAACAAGGCCATCTGCAAGTTGGCCGATGTTAAGAAGGTCGAAACTACCAAGTACAACCCGTCAAGCAACGGTCAGGTTGAGCGATGGCATAGGACCCTGAAACACATGCTACGAACTGCGGTACAGGAGCACATAGACTGGGACCGAATGGTTCCCTACTGTACCTTTGCCTATAGTACGAGTTTCCACGCCTCTATTGGTGACACGCCCTTCTATCTTTCACATGGTTGGGACCCCACGTTGCCTAATAGCTACCAGCTCCTCAAGCCAGGCGAATTCCACAGAGTTCCCGACTATGTAGCTCAGGTCTCTGAAGGCTTGAGAAAAGCCTGGAAGCTGGCTCGTGATCACATCCAGGCTGCCCAGATTTCCCAGGAAAGGAACTACAACCGTGGCGTCAGACAGATAGCCTTCCTTCCAGGAGATTTGGTTATGGTGGCTGTGCCTCGAAGACAGCATCCGGGAGGCCTTAGCCACAAGTTCCTTCCCTCGTATAGTGGACCGTATCGCATCATTAGTGTCAACGCGCCGGTAGCTCACATTAAGATGGCCAACAACCGTAAGGCAAACATACATGCTGTGAATTTCCGCCGGTTGAAGCCATACATTAACACGGGGTCCGATTCTGGGGGGGTCTACCCCGACCTCGGCGAGTGGTCTACCCCTGAAAAAATCCAAAGTTTTAAGGGGGTCTGCACCGAAATTAGCAAAAATTCCGAATGTTTAAAGTTTTTGACCGAAAATTAGCAAAAAAATGGCAATTTTTAGCGATTTTTACGAAATTTTTTGAAAAAATCGCCGAAATTTGCTAAAAAATTACCAATTTTCAGTGAAAATCGCTGAGGGGTCTACCCTTTTTTTCTTTCTGGACGAGAGGGTCTGCCCTTTTTTCCTTTTCGCTGAGGGGGTCTACCCGTTTTTTGTCGGTCTGGGGGGGTCTGCACCCCCCCCCCCATTCCCCCCCCACGTTATCCTATGGTTGAAGCCGGCCCAAGTGCCTCATGTCCTGCCTACGGATCGGGATGACCCTATGGAGGACGTCCTTGACGTTGAGCCACACTTGGCCAAAGAGCTCGATGACGAGGCTACCTCTATGCAGGCTCAGAGGCCCGCCTCTCCGGATATTCGGCAATCGTTTGATGATATTCTCGCCGAAATTGAGAAAGACGTAGAACTGATAGCCGAGGCTCCTGTCCAGTTGAATTGGGTCCCTGTAGATAACGACTGGTTGATTGTCCAGGCCGAACGATTAGGGGATCCTTACATAGGCCATCACCAGCATCTAGCTGATTGGGGCTCTGAACAGGCCCTGACCTATCCTACCCTAGTCCAGAACGTGCAGGGAGATGGGAATTGTTTTTACCGGGTACTGTCTCATGTCCTGTATTACACTGAGCATGAATATCAGAAAATTAGGGAATTCATGTACCGATACTTGACCACTCAGCCAGGCGTACTACAAAACATGCTGGGACATGAACCTAACTATGATCCAGAAGGCCTATTGATAGATAAGAAGTACGCCACTGAGATGGAAATCCTGCTGGCTTCGGCCATGATGAATACTCCGATTTTTACCTACACTAATCCTCGGAACAACTACTGGACCTGGCAAGGATTTCGACCGGGGATGCTGGGTACTGACCCGACCCCGGATCCTAGAGTCATCTATATCTGGCACGTAAACCGGGATCACTATATGTATGTGATGGATATTGAGAAAGGTCCCATGCAGAAGTTTCATCCGAAATTGCCGGAGGTTATTGAAACTTTCGGCACAGCCTTTCGCCGTCGTCATTAGCCTGTGATACACTTTCAACTGTATAGATTAGGTAGAGTTGGTGTTTGGAATGTGGTAACAGGCAGGAAAATTGTGTTTAAATTCCGCTATGAGATCTCCAAATGTACTTATTTCTCCTTTTAGAAATCGCTTGTTTTCGAGTCCAAAAAGGATCCACCGTGTTAAATCTAAAAGTCCAGTTAAATAACCAAAACGAACCTCTAAATCCTGCTCTAAGACTGCTCTGTTCGATTTGTCTCAAAAATGATGACTGCCCTTTCCAGCAGTACAAGCACCGTTCAGTATATAGTTCCTCCTTCCGTTGTACATAGGCCCTTGAAGTTAGCATCTGTTTATAAATAATCTCTTGAAATTATGTGCATAAGTGTATAAACGATCCTAAGTGTAGCCAGTTGTGCCAAAGTCGTCGGAAAATAGTTAGGCCATCCCAATAGTCGCTAGCCCCCATGACTACCTCTGAGAAGGCGCGGTCAAGGCCAGACTTCTGAGTAAGTAATAAACAGTTGCGATTAGCTGAGTATAGTTATCTGTAACGGCCTGCAACTACTTTCGTTACTTTAGGTGACTTAACACAGAAATGGATCAAGCTCCAGCTGCCCTTAAGTTCGTCGACCGGATTCAGATTCCCATCACTGTCCGTAGCTATCAGAATCAGATATACTTCAAGAGTTCGGATCCCGTCACTGGAGCGCTTAGCAACTTTGGAAAGGTCCCCCTCGAGCTGGTGGTCAGAATCTTCTTAGTTGTCTTGGAACCAGAGTGTTGAATTCGGAAACCGGTTACCAGGCCACCCTAGCGTTCTTGTATGAGCAATATGCCCTTTCCAAGAAAATGATCGCTGCCCATGAAGATCCGCTGGCCGTCAAACGGATGGCCCGGGAACTGACTTCCAGTTCCCTCTTGTCTGATCTGGAGGAGCAACGGCTCCTTAAGTTCTTCGTCATGGCCGCAGTTCTCCATCAGAAGTTCCGTCTCCCCTACTTTCGCAACCAGCTGATAGGTACGGGTGAGGCCCAATTGATGGAGGCTACTACCAGTACGTTTTGGGGTATTGGTAAGGACTTGACTGCCGTCCATGCTATAGACGAGCAGCAGCGTTACCGACTGATGCGTCAGCACGTCGAGCAGACGCAGCCGCTCAATCTGCCGGGTCAGCTCTTGGAGTTCTACCGATCGCTTCATGGTCCTGTGCTATTTCGGCCGTTCGACAAGAAGAACGTCCTGCTCATCGGAGGTCCCTTACTGGAACCTCTGATGCCCTACTTCTGTAATACGACTGACACTCTGTTCAAGATTCGCCTGAGTAAGCCTACGCCCACTAATTGTCTGAGAGTGGCGCTGACCCTGAGGTCGCCATTTCTGGCCGAGATTCTTCTTGTGCCGGAGATTTCCGCTCCTACAATGGCTCCGGCTTGCATCACTACGATAAAAACCGAGATGTTCAAGTTCGATCGGCTAATAGGCCAGCAGGTTCCGTTGATTGATCCGGACCCTCGCCTTTCTCCGATCCAGTCGTACCCTGCCTGGCTGGCTGTTCCTAAGTCAGCTGGGGTCCCTCGTCAGTATCTGAAGGAGGTTCCAGCGCGAGCCGCTTTAGATTGGACCAGTTTTCGCATTGAATCTGCTGGATTGGTCTTCCGGCCTTCGCCGCCTGGCGCCTACACTGACGGCGCCCCACCGTTGCAGAAGGAGGTGACCGATTACCTCAGCTTCCTGCAGCTGGAGCACACCTACAACTTCACTGAATATCGGGCTAAGCGACCTTCCCCAGGAAACCCGATTTTTGTCCTGCCTGGACACCGACGCCCGCCAACGCCCCTAGTGGTCAACCAGGTGACCTGTCCCAACCTCCAGATGGGGGACTCCACCTCCGTCTCGGCACTGCCCTGGCTGCACCTGCAGCCGGTCCAGCGAGCGTGCCCCAAAACGGAAGCGCGACTTCTTCCCGCGGCGCCGCCGCCCGACCATTCCCTTCATGCCTGGTACGACCGAATGGTTCAAGGCTGTGGAACAGCCTTCTAAACGCCGCTCCATTCGCTGACTGTTTCTTCCGACGATAGCTTGTAAATAGACTCTGCCGGATCCTAACTTCAAGAAAATACAAAAAAATAGATAACTATAAAGATACAAAAAAACTGAAAACCATAGAAATTCCAAAAAACACACTCTCTTAATTGTATAGATTTGCTCTGTCGTCTCTTTGTAACTGAGTGTTTTGACGCTAATAAATTGGTTGCCGCAATAATACCTTGTATATATCTGGTGTGTGTTGTATAAGTGCTGATTGAATGATAATACTCTAAGTTTGAGAAATAATTTTTGAGACAGACGAGTTAAAATGGTACCAAAATTACTTATCTGATCTGGTTCCCTAACCGCTGAGTCCGGTTAGAAAAAGAACGCATCTGCTGAGTCTGATGTACGCAATTTGAATCATGTTTCATGCTGAGTCGTGTTCATGCAAAACAACTCGTCTGGGTACGTTTGTTTCAGAATATGAGCCGCAAATTCACCTACGATCCGGTCTCGGATGCGTCAACTGTCTCCGATACCGACACTTCCCCTGGATCTCGGACTCCGCCGCGAGGAGCCTGCTGTATGGCTTATGCCACGTACTCAGTGGCCACGTCGACGCCCTTGCGGCATCGGAGCCCGCCATACAGTCCCCGATCTCCTTCCCTATCGCCAGTCAGCCTGCCTTCCATCCTGGCCTCCCCGGTTCTCGGACCCCCAGCCTCTCCGGATCCCTCGGACGACGGATCCACTTCCTCCTCCGAGCTGGACTCTACTGGGTCTGTAAACGTGTCCATGGAATCCATTGGGGAGATTGGCCCTAACGGGACCCACTCCTTTGAGATCCAGGCCATGGATCAGGCACCGCCCCCTCCGGCCACGCCGGAAACCCGGACGCCACAGCCGTGGCATCCCCAGTCTCCGGACTACAACCTCCGGACCCCCACGCCACATCCCCAGAATTACGTCCCCCAATCCCCGGACTACAGCCCCGGTCCAACGCCGCCGCCTGCGGCACCAGAAGTGCCGCCTCAGAGCATTAGTCTGCCCCCTGTTCCCCCCGTCCTGCAACCATATGGGTACGCTGACGTGCCCCCTTCCCGGGAGCCGCGCTTCCTCCGGGAGTTCTCTGACGGCCGGTCTATGAACGACCAGTTCCATGCCCCGTCGGAGCTGGGCCGGGCCCTTCTCTACATGCAGGCTAATCCCGTGGATCCGGACGGGTTGCCCTCAGATCAGTTCAATCAGGTGCTTAACCAGATTGAGCTAATCGCTCAGGAGGCCGCCAACCCTATCGTGTCCCGATACCGGATCCGCACGGCTGTGAATCTCGCCCGCGTACAGTTAGCGGACCTCCTCCATTACCGGCTCCCCCTGAATACCCCATATGGCAGATTTGGATCTGGAGGCCTACGGATCCAGCAGGCCCGCCGGATCCTCCACTGGTCCAAACATTTGAAGAGCCTCCGCCGCCGTCTCCCCCCTAGTGGGGCACCTGTCTCTTTTAACGGGTGGAGGAAGGGCGGTTTCGGAGAGGGTCCACCGCCGCCACCCGGAGCTGCCGGCGGAGCTGCAGCTGTTTGAACTGGGCCTTTTCCTGGCCTTGGCCATTGGCCATTGTACATACCGCAGCAGAATTGACTGATAGCTAGTCCCGACGATACACCTGTATAGGCAGTTTCTCCTTGTATAAATAATCTTGCTTTGTATGTGCTTGTGTATGTGTGCTGAACCGAATAAAATTAGTTAGGCAAAACCAAACTCCGGCTTTACATGTAACTCTAGGGAAATTAACTTTAGACGGAAATTCGGTAGGTAGGGACAACCGTATGGCTGGAAGTAAGCATGATATGGCAAACCCGTGCGTATAACCGAGATTCGCAGTCACCAATAATGGGCAAGAGATGGGCATGAGCTTGGATGCTCGTGGGTTGCTTGAATTTTGAAGAATTTCGTAGTAAGGATAATTTTTGAAGTTTTGATGTGTTTTGTGCGCAGTACTGTGCAACTGGGTAAGACAGGGCAATTCCGAGTGGACCCCGCCCAGTAAAGATAATTTTGTGAAGTTTTGAAAAGATTCGTGCACAGTACTGTGGAACTGGGTAAGACAGGGCAATCCCGAGTGGATCCCGCCCAGTAAAGATAATTTTGTGAAGTTTTGAAAAGATTCGTGCACAGTACTGTGGAACTGGGTAAGACAGGGCAATCCCGAGTGGACCCCGCCCAGTAAAGGTAATTTTTTTTGAAGTTTGGTGTGCAGTACTGTGGAACTGGGTAAGACAGGGCAATCCCGAGTGGACCCCGCCCAGTAAAGGTAATTTTTTTTGAAGTTTGGTGCGCAGTACTGTGGAACTGGGTAAGACAGGGAAATCCCGAGTGGACCCCGCCCAGTGTAAGTCGTAATTGTTCGAGGGCTGAAATGCCCTGGGGGCTAAAATGCCCTGTAATCGGATAGGACACCGGTCTACTTTGGTAGTTGGTTATTTCTTGGTAATCCATCCGGGAGCTGGTGATCACTAGCTCCCTGCCCTTATTTTAGTTCACGCAATTTAGAGGTGGTACCGAACGGTAAAGTGTGCACAAGCCTCCTCGGCAGTTCTGGGTTGTAGACTGGTGTCACGTTCCCGGATCTCCCCGGTAACATCGAGTCGTAGACTAAAAGTGTATACAGACCCTCTCATCACTTCGGAAAGGTTGTGACTAAAAAAGAGAATTTGGTAGACCCTGAATCTTAATTACTGCACTGTTGTTAGCGATACGTGTTTGTACTGTTTATGTCTCACCCCCTAGCAGAAATGCATCCCCTTAATTCACGGCAGGGATGTAAAGAAAATGAAAAAATAAGGAATTTTGAATTGCCCTCTAAAAGAGTTTCAAAAGTTTGGTTGATTGTCCTCTAAGAAGCAGGATTGACGCGATTTAAAACAGGGATGTTTCTCGTTTAGCTGTTTGATAGAACCTATCACAAATAGGTTGCACATAAGGTGGTGTCACGCCAGTTATTTCCAGCGAATTGGGTTTAATTGAAAAGTTTGGATTCGTAATATGGCCAGCCATCTGAAGACGTTTGAAGTTAACCCTTTAAGCCTTTCAATCAAAAGTTACACTGAGGGAAAAGGGCTAAAGACTGTTCAAAGGACTGCTTTGTACTGAACTTAAGGATAGTTGTTGCTGGCTGGGTCCGCCTCAGCTAATGTGATTGGCAGCTCCATCCTTTCAAGCGAATTGAACAACAGATCTCTAGTTCCCGAGGTCCCACTGACTTTTCAAACAAAATTATACTCCGAAAATTAAAGTATAGAGAAAACAACACAGCAATCCACTGATTTGTAAAATTCACTGCTTAACTAATACTTGTATTCTGTATTTTGTAGTTAGCTAAGTTCATGATTGTTCACTGCTTAATTAATACTTGTATTCTTGCCTACGTACGAAGTGTAAATTAGTTTGACTACGCATTGTATAAGAGAATCTGTAATTGTAACTGTATAGTTTCACTGTTCTTTCGCAATTGAAATCCAAAAGAAACTAAAAGTTCTATGAGAATCAGTGTATAGATTTGTCTTGTTGTGGGTGCGTTTTTCGTAATTGTAATTTTTATTTTAATTGTTGAATGTCGAAATTGAATTCGTTCACCGTCTTATTCGAGCTGAGATTAGTCAGTTTTGACCCCCTTAACTTTGCATCATCAATCGGATGGAGTTCATCTACAGGTCCCTACGGTTTGGTACACTTACGCAGAATCCACTAACGCAGAAAAGATTTCAAAACGCGAGATTCCACTTACGCAGAATGGCTTTGTGGAAATCTGAGGTTTCCACTTACGCAGAAATGGGAACAAGAGTATGAAGCTACCGTAATACGTTTTCAATTAGACCTCAGAAAATTTACAATTCTGTTATAATGTAATGCAGGATATGCAAACATGTGTCTCCGTACTGTCGGTATTTATAAAATTTCAAGTTACAGAAATTTGAACTTTGACCTCTAACAAATGTAACAGCATATCCATTTGATTTAGTCTCTGTCTTATCCATCACAAATCACATCCGAAACAGCCTTTACTTTTTTAAAGTTTTAAAGTTCATTACGTAGAGTTATACATGTTATTCCGATTATGTAAAATGGCCGAAATATAGAATCAAACTATATATAAGGCCAAACGTTACGATTACTTTCAACAATTCAGATTTCAATTTTTGTGCTACTATTATTAAATTTTTAATTTTTGTGCTACTATTATTAAATTTTTAATTTTTGTGCTACTATTATTAAATTTTTAATTTTCGTGCTACTATTTTAAATCTTCAATTTTAAATTTTTCTGCTATATATATACATATACTATTTTTAAATGTCCCCTTTTTGTGCAATTGTTCAATATAACTTTACTTAATGAATAGCTGCGTTTAGTGAAATAGACCTTAACGGTGTGCACGAAATAATTAGCAGTTTTCAAAACTTAGCTAAATTATTTGTGTTGGTTGGAAAGTTCCTAAAAAGTTTCTAAAAGATTAAGATTCCATATAATTTGAAATGTCTCCTGAAAATTAAACAAGATGTCTATATATATGTATACATATATAGTACTTAAAATAATTTGACAAGGGAAATTATTAAAGAAACTTGTAACTTGTCCTGCTTTATCGAAACTTTATCTCAACCAATTTGTCTTATTTTGAACTCTGATTACGGTAAATATCTGCTGTAGGCGGGGTTTCTGCGTAAGTGGAAACCTGAGTTTTGTTCTTTCTGCGTAAGTGGAAACATGAGTTTTGACAGTGACCTGAAACTGAGAACAAAGGTTCTGCGTAAGTGGATTCTGCGTAAGTGGAATACACCGTCCCTACTGTTGAGTTCTGTGTGTGTGAGTGAAGGCCAGTGAAGGCCAGCCTGAGTGTCTAGCATTAAGTCTACGTATGTGTGAGGTTCAGCGCTACCTTTTCACGTCCTTAGAATGACATCATACGCATAAGTCAGACAGAGGGGAACCCCTCTGAAATTAAGGCACAAGTCACCCCTGAAAGGAAGAAAGAAAGAAATTAACAATTAATATTAACGAATATGTAATAACAGGTCTCTAGCTGAGTCTTAGACTAGGTAGAAGTTTCTTATAGCTAGGTATTGCTTATTTCATCTTGGGCTTCTAGGCCCCCTGTCCGCTATTACGATTTCTTCTTCTTCTTCCTTGTTTTCATCGGTCTCTCTTTCGTCTGCGCGTCTGTTTAGCAAGCAAGGTCCAAATCTTCAGGAATAAAACTCTGGACAAAGGTACTTGAACACAAAAGTGCGCAGTAAAAGTTTATGGCCCAGGGTTTTAGGGTACTCTGGACCTCTCGAAAACGGCCTTTGGGCCATAAAAATTATGTAACCTGAGTGACGGATTGCTCAGGTGCAAACTCAAGGAAAACACTCGAAAGGAGGCGGAGTCCTTCATTCAAAACTAACCAATGACGAAAGGCAAGCATGAAAGCAACCAATCATCGAAAGATGATTGCAAAAGACACGAGGCAAAAGTTAACGTGAGACCAAAATCTGCGGTTTCCAGTCAGTCTGTGATTTGGGTTTGGTGACGAGCGGTCGTCTACTTTCACTCTCCCGCGTGGCCAAAATGCTGGGGGGAAATCACAAACACTCCATGAGCTGTTTTGTTGGGAGAGGCCTTGCCTCTCCCCTATAGGATACCCACCTCTAAAACTTTCTCCCACCTGGAGCCTAGGTTGGGATTGGGGTACACCTGGGGGGAAGGTCTACCTAAATTGGGTTTGGGCTTCAGAAGCCCGGTTTCTCAAGTCACCCTCTAGGATGAGCGGTCCCAATCCCTTCTAGGATTTATAACAATTGTAAGCGCGAGATAAAAACTAACCTAATTGGACCTTGAGTCCCATTTTCGAAATCATACGTTCAAGTCGGGCTCTCGCCGCCCTAGACTATTTGCTATCACTGTTGCTTTCGTGTGTATGCTAATATCAGTTGATATTAGCTGGATTTCCCTGAATTTCCTGAGGAGGAAATTCAGCAATACGTCATTGGTTGGGGATTTCCGATGGAAATCCCCTCTACTCGTTTTCCTAATTTAAAAGACCAACTTTCACCACATCTCGTTCTTTTTCCTATTTTGGTCGAAAAATGCATAAAAAGAAGAATCCCACTTTATCTAGTTTTCTTTCTCAAATTCACTACTTCCCGCTAGTTTTGGTCCAAAAGCTCTAGTTTGTGACTCGAAATTCCCAATCTTTTACCTGGTCCTGTGAAATCCAGTTAATATCGCTGAATCCGGGTTAAAACCGACAAGGGTTTTAACCCATTTGATTCAGTTCTAGCGCGGGTTTCTCCTGAGCCCGATCTGCCTTGCTCTGCTCTGCTGTATCCTGTTCGGTCCTGTCAGCCTCTTGGAGCCTGCAGATCATCACCTGTCTCCAGCATCTCACCTTCTCCCGGATATCAGCCTGTGCCAGCGGATCATCGTTGCCTGCTTGATTTGCCAGTGTGAGTGACGCCGTTCCGGATCACCCCTGGACCTTCGCTTCTCTGCCGCTGATCCTGTCACCTGTGCTGCTCTGTCCGGCCATTCCTAATCACTTCGGCCTTCACAGTCAGTTTTCTAGTGCTTGACCTAAAAGACGGCTTCAGCCGGTTTCAGCAACGTTCAGATTCTTTCCTGTGACTAGCAGTTCTGCTGAGAGCCAGCCACTGGCTTAGGGACACACATCAACTGACTTAGGACCATAGGATAACGTGGGGGGGGAATGGGGGGGTGCAGACCCCCCCAGACCGACAAAAAACGGGTAGACCCCCTCAGCGAAAAGGAAAAAAGGGCAGACCCTCTCGTCCAGAAAGAAAAAAGGGTAGACCCCTCAGCGATTTTCACTGAAAATTGGTAATTTTTTAGCAAATTTCAAAAATTTCAAAAAATTTCGTAAAAATCGCTAAAAATTGCCATTTTTTTGCTAATTTTTGGTCAAAAGCTTTAAACATTCGGAATTTTTGCTAATTTCGGTGCAGACCCCCTTAAAACTTTGGATTTTTTCAGGGGTAGACCCCTCGCCGAGGTCGGGGTAGACCCCCCCAGAATCGGACCCCGTGTTAATGTATGCTTAGGACTGTCATATTGGGAATCGGAGTTGGGGTTGGATGTTAAATCTGATTCACTGAAGAAACGAAGACCCGGATCAACTTTGTTAACTCTTAGTTTACGTTGTCAAAAATGTCTGCCACTTTTCTGTCTCAAATTATCTGTTCTTTGATCTGCTCTGTTTCTGTTTGTTATACCAAATCTGCTCAAATTCTCTCTCTTTAACTTTTCAACCAAATTCTAAAGTTTACGGGTCGTCCTCTTAGCAGAGGATAGAATAGTTACTGGTTTTCTGCGGGTGCGTATTGCTGGTAACTATTCTTGACCAGGGACGGGTGGACTTGTGCACACTTTTCAGGTACATATAGGGAGCATATAGGGAACTTCCCCCCTCCTCCACCCCGAAAATCGAATCATTGTGTGACTGCGAATCAGTTCGCAGTCTGAGAGTATCGAGTACTGTTAGGGCGAGTGTGCTTGTGTGCGTGTGTGTGGCAACCAGTAGGCTATAAAATATTAATCTAACCAAAATTTTACTAGGTTTCAGCTCTAGTTCTTCTTCTGCTAAGATTTCGGAGTAGGGACCTGTGACTGATCATAGATTGGGGTTTAGTTGTTAGGCGGTGAACGGATTCCTCTTGTATCAGTTTTGCAATAGATTTGTAGTGTACTTGATCTTGTGTGTTTGTGCTGTTTGATATTGAGGTAATTTGACATAGCAAATAGTTAATTGGGATCGGAAGCTTAAGTCGTTGTAGTTGATACTAGGTTGGATAGGAAACCGCTGAGTCGACGATATCTGATAAATAGATCAGTCTGGAGCCCATTGAGTTTGTCTACGGAGACGCTGACGACGAAGGAAATCTTAGTGATATTAGTGAGCCTGAGAACCAACTGAATCTGCCTTTTCACCAGTGTCCTGAGTGTCACAACCAATACAGCTTTAGCATACTTTTCCTAGTTCACGACGGTAGTCCTCTAGTTGAGCCTGAGCATTCAGAGGTAACCTTCTATTGCAACTGTTCTCAGCCGTGGAATCGCGCTGAGATTGAAGCTTGGACTGTTGATAGCGAGCCTGAAGATAGCCCTCATACGGAGCCCTGGTCTTGCGTGTTCGACTGTGACAGTTGTTCCGACTTCAAGGTTCTCTTCTGTTGTGCGGTGACCCCTGGTACTGATCCGTGGGTGGCAGTTAGCATCGCAACTGTTCCCTTGATAAGTACTGGCCTAGAGGCACTAGTGAACTCACGTACCCAACAGGCGGACCGTCTGGATTAGGTTAGACCCACCCTAGGCTAGCTTGATCCTTAGACCTAAGAGTAGACCCTCCACGTCTTCTCGCTGTCTGCCTCTGTGTAGCAAGGAATTTTGACCCCTGGATTTCAGCCGCTTTGTTACATATACTTCAAGCAGAAACAAAGACGACATTCACAGACCAAAACATTTTAGATTCATATTCAAAAAACCCAGCAAACGATTAGCCTATTCATACATTCATAGTGTCAAGGACATAGTGTCAAAGAATAGCTAGTCAAAAAATAAAGTACAATCAAAATCAGCATACGAGAATTACCTCAAGATACAAAATTATAAAAATAGGATACTGAAAATCAAAGAAATAAGATCAAACACCAATTCAATCGCTCAATAACTCAGTTCCATCATTATAATTCCAAACTACGTTAAACCTAACATTCAAATTTTCTGTCCTCCGCATATATATTGCCAATTACTTATTTCAGAGCTTAGCAACAATTACAAATTCAACGGACACATCCGAGCTAGCCTTTGTTGGCGCTATCAAGGAAATTGCCACAATTCTTACAGCAAGCACCAACATTTCTGTCTTGAAGAGCGCCAGCTATCAGCTCGAGGATGTTGTCAGCAGTTGCAGCTTTGATAATTATATGAGCCCTTGCAAAGAGTTAGTAAAATTGATGATGCGATCTGCACAGATTTATTGCAGTACTGGAGTCTGACAAAAAACGGCTGTAACAAGATGTGATCAATTTGTACGGCATTAATATCCATGGCAGCCCAACGCAACATTAAGGTTTCAGCATGAGTACATAGCATAAGAGTATTACAGTTGGTAAGCTCTCTGCTATCAGAGCAAATCGCTATTGCCCCATCGCCGCTATCTTATGCATTATGCACTCTTGGTTTCAGCAACTAACTCATACTAGAATAACTCGGTATTTGGCTTGGTTTGGTTTCTTAACTGTTTGGTTTTTTATTGGACTTCCCATTCAGTCACGAAATTAATAAGTTAATAATAATGGTTTTCAGACTCTTTGATCAAGAATTTTATGACCACCAATTGGGAAATTGCTACGTTTTCAACAATTTAAGCATGGATAGGCAACGAAAATACACAACGCGGTCCGGCATGCCTTATGGTATGGTAGTTTGCCTAATATTTCAAGTATTGGGCTCAACTGTATGAACGCTCTTAAACTTAGCAGCTGCAGAATGCAAAACTGCAAAGGCGGATGTATACTTGATTTGGTATCGTTTATCTATGTCTTCGGATGTATGCTTCATTTGGTATCGTTTAACCGTCAATTTTTGTGTTCACATTTCTGCAAATTGTTCAAATAAAATTTTCAAGTTTCCGACAAATCGTCTACTAGTGTTGTTTCACCGACCCAATTTTTCGTGGGCCGGTCGGCCCAGCTCGCGACGCCGGCCGGCCAGCCTGTACCGGCCGGCCGGTGGCCTGGCCCCCGGCCTTCACCGGTCAGTCGGTGCCACTTTTCGCAGGCTATACGAATAAAAATTAAGATTTTTGATAGTTGTCAAGGCAGATTTTAGCACGTTTCAGGCAATAAGCTGCAGTAACTGTCACTGGCCGGACGGCCGCCTCACATGTGACCGACCGGCTTGTCACCGGCCGGCCGGCCGGCCTGTGTCTGACCGGCCGGCCTGTTCTCGGCCGGCGGCCAGTCGGTCTAGGATGGGCCGATGCACAACACTATTGTCTACTAATGTATTTGGTTCTGTTGTAGGACTTCGCATGCAAACCTATGTGAATGTTGAAGATTATTTGCCGTCAACAGAAACAACGGGTATCAGAGTAACGGTTCAGGAACCTGGAGGTTTGGCATTTCCAGTGCTCGATGGGATCACAGCTAGTCCGGGCTATGCGACAGTTATTGCCCTTAGCTATGTATGTATGCTTGCGTTAGCACAACAGGTCATATAAGTTTGCTCAGCCTCGGCTTCCACACACATTTTGTTCGTAACAACCAATAAATTTAAGGATAGCCGTCTCATGATTCTATGTGGGTTTCTATTACAGGGAAATTTTCTGCTATATAGTACTAGTCCGTGGAATAACGCATGCGTGTAATTTGTGTACTATCTGTCTGGAGAAGTCAAATTCATTAAAATCTGAAAACCTGCAAAACGTTTAACAAATATTCAATTGATACCAAGAACTCAACACTTATTAAATTATGGGTATCTAAAGTAGAGAATAACAATGTAACGTTGAACAGACTGCTTTGGTAGAACAAAACCTTTCTTTCATTAGCAGACTATTAACAAACTTCATGCTTCTTCCGCTGTATGTAAACTGCAAGGTAAAAATTTTATTCCGTTGCAATACTCCAACTAAGTTGGAGAACAACTAATCCCGAACTTGAGCTCAGGAATGAGGCTATTCTTGATCGTAACAGTTTATGTTGAGACTGCCCAATAGGCAAAAGCACCGTCTTGTTGCCAACCAATCAGAATAGTACTTGGGGAATAGAGATAACCTTACTAAAGAATAGTTGAAGAATAAAGATAACCCTGAGCTTACCAGCAAACACTAAAAAACTGGGCTGGGCACTGTTTTCCAATTGTATATTCTTTGCTGGATATTAATGCTCATTAATGAATCCAAGTTACTCCGAACAATGATTTGGCAGTATAATTGTAGGAACCATAAGCCAAACACTTTTGCTGAATTTTCAATTTTCTTATTATCCTTTGAAATACCGCCAAATAAGTAATTTTAACTTTGCTGGCTTTCGTTCAGCAAGATTTATTTAACCTGACGTAGATTTAGGCGTTAGAACCGATGTCTACCTCTTATTCTTCAGTTTACTCTTATCAAACTCAGGTTAACTTTTTGCCAATTGCGGACTAAAGGTGCATTCATAGTTCCTGTCGCAAGCAGACGCGCGTATGGAAGCGTCTGCGTGCGTTCGTGAGCATGAATTTGTTACAACCGATTTCAAACGGTTAAAATGGCATGTTACAATCAGATGCGTCGACGCGCGTCTCAATGCGTTTGCGACTATGAATGCACCTTAAGTTATACCCGAGGTTAACTGGAGAATAAGTTTACCCCGATTGGTGCAACGAAATAGTTTAAGAATAACGACTTAACCTTCAGTTATTCTTCATTGGTGCAAGCCAGTGTAAAATTTACGGAATAAATCATTTTCGGTCTCTATCCAGTCCCGTATTTCTAGGTGAAAAGATAAGAATGTTTTGGTTTGTAGCCTTATTCTCTCAAGGGGCAGTAGAGACACTGGATGGATTGATTGATGGTTACGGCTCGACGGAAGGCACCAAAATGAACATTTTTGCTTTTACAGCAATTAAGCTAATTCTAACGGTTAAGGAGGGTCTATTTGTTTGGTCATTTTTTTACTTTCTCCGATCTCGCTGATTTTTACATATTTTATTGTCCAAACGGTATATTTTACCGAGTTTTTAAATTGAAGTTGAAAGTCTTACGGTTGTTGAGTAATTTCTCTTCAAAGTTGAGATTTCATGTGTTAAACATAGGAAATTAGAAAAGTTGTCACTTTTTCACGTGCGCCAGAGAAATCTCACGAATGGCAAAATGGATCCGTCAAAGCTTTATATCATATGAATTCTAAATTTTTAGACAGAATTTTAAAACAGAATTTTAAACTAGGTCTTTAAAAAATTTTAATGAATTTTGAAAGTATTAAAATTTGAACTACAACGAAATTTTAATACTTCAAAAATTCATTAAAAATTTTTGAAGATCCTGACTTAAAATTCTGATTCCTACAAATCACAGCTCGGAAACATGGAATTAATATGATAATCCATTTGACGGATCCATTTTACCATTCGTGAGATTTCTCTGGCGCAGGTGAAAAAGTGACAACTTTTCTAATTTCCCATGTTTAACACATGAAATGTCAACTTTGAGGAGAAATTACACAACAACCGTAAGACTTACAACTTTAATTTTAAAATCTCGTTAAAATATACCGTTTAGACAATAAAATATGTAAAACTCAGCGAGATCGGAGAAAGTCGAAAAAATGACCAAACAATGGACAATTAAGGGCGGGCGACTAAACTTTCGCCCAAACTTTCTTGGATCGGCTTCATTTTTTACATGAATATACACCATGTGCGTGGTCAAAAAATACTTGGTCCTTCTTTCTTAGCTGGCCCTCAGTAGCTCACTAGGCATCCGAGAACCGGTCCGACCCCCCACGTTTCGTGACACCCACTGTAAACATTAAAAAATTCCTCCTTCTTGCTTGGTTTAATGAAAACATCTGTGCTTTGGCACGATGAGAGAAGACATATGGGGTAACATCCACATGGTATTAGCTTTGCTATAACCCTAACGATTAGAGAGCAACGAAGAACTTGAACTATTCTAAACTTGAAGAATCGTCAAAAATTTGGAAAATTTTGGCCGCCGAATCAAAAAATTTAAATCTGGTGCAACCCATGAAGCTGAAATTTGGTGTGAACATACACCCCATAGTCTACAAAATTGTGCCAAATATGAAGAAATTCTGCCCAGGCATTATAGTTCTATTCCACTTGAAACATGAAAGAAGTGGCAAGAACTGACAAAAAGTGAAGTTTTGAAGTTTTCCAATATGCACAATATGCATATCAAGCCATAGCTTTCATGATTCTGAGCAACTTTTCTTCTTGGCGCAATTGCCTATTTGCCACCTATTTCAAGTTATTTTCAAAAAGCTGAAATTTCATTGTTTGACAGGAACACTGAATTGAGGGTTTCGACCTTCGCTTTGTCTTAGTTTAAGAGTCTTAATTAAGTTGAGAAGACGGTTCTATCGAATAGAATACATTTATTTACTCTTATTGCGTTGCTTTTCAACTTGTACGGTTGTTTTCATTTCGTGTGGCAGGCTGTGCAAACGCTACAAAAATGTACTGGTCGGCCAGTTGAGCTGGCATTCAAATGAGTAACCAAGGTGTCAGCCATGCATCAATTTATGACGGAAACCGGTTGAAATTTATGTTATTGTGGCCGGTTGAGTAAGGCTACAAATCAGTATAATTTGAGGCAAATCTGTCAGCGTTGTCAAGCTAGAACACCCTGAGATACTTTAGGAACCAGACCAAAATTGGCATTTTCTCATGTTTCAAAGTGGAATAAAACTAAAATGCCCGGGCATAATTCCTTCATATTATGCACAATTTTGTAGACCTATGGGGTGTATGTTCATACCAAATTTCAGCTTCTGAGGTTGTACCAGATTTAAATTGTTGGATTCGGCGGCCAAAATTTTCCACGTTTTTGACAATTCTTTAAGTTTAGGAAAGTTTAGCTCTCTAACCGTTAGGGTTACGGCAAAGCTAATGCCATGTGTATGTTACCCCATATGTCTTGTCTCATTGTGCCAAAGCACAGATGTTTTCATTAAACCAAACAAGAAGGAGGAATTTTTTTAATGCTTACAGTGGGTGTCACGAAAAGTAGGGGGTCGCACCGGTTCTCGGGTGCCTAAAGAGCTACTGAGAGCCAGTCAAGAACCAACGACCAAGTATTTTTTGACCACGCACATGGTGTATATTCATGCAAAAAATGAAGCCGATCCAAGAAATTTGGGGCACCCCATTTTAGTCGCCCCCCCTTAAGGTGGTGGTATCCTTTTGTGCAGTGCTTTTGTGGTGATTTTTTGAAACGCTATAACTTTCGCAATTTTGGGAGTTGCAAAGAGGTACATCGTTTTAAAGCTTATTATCTGTAGATTCACATGAGCTTACAGAACTGGCAAAATTAGCAAAAAATAGCAGAAATTTTCTGACAAGCTGACATCTAAGAGGATGAATATAGACCAAAAGTGTTTGAACGTCGATTTCTCAAAACTGAAGAATCGGTCAAAAGTTCTTTTTGTGCCACGATATGAAGAACATATGGGCCGAGGGACGTTTTTTTGGATTTGGCTCAGCACGTTTTAACGGTCGAGAGAATCGGCCAAATGCACAGTAACACGAAATTTCGCAACTTCGCATCGAGTTTTCTTGCTACTCAATATGTTTTAGATCAAACCAAGAAAAACGACCCTCCGCAGAAGTGCGAATTTCGATTCTGCCGAAAATCTCCGGAATCCGTCGAGTAGCTTTTGAGGAATCGATGTTCGAAACAAAATAATCGCAGTTTTGCCAAAATGGTTTTTCGGCCAAATCTCTAGCAGAAAACAATTAAGACCGGCTAATAGGCATTCATCAAATTTGCATTTGGACGATGTATCGATTGAGTATAACTATACAAATTTTGTCCTTAACATGTGGCAGTAATTTTGAAAAAACTGATTTCCTCGAAAATGGCCATTTTTTGACCCTAAAAACAGTTTTTTGCTTATACTGACTTAACCACTGGAGATAGCTCAAAGGTTGTAAGAGCAAAAATGTTCATTTTCGAGTCCTCTTTCCAGCCATACCAACCAATCCCGTGTCTTGTCTACCTACTGGGAGCTTAAGGCCAAAAACCAAAACATTCTTATCTTTTGGCCTAAGAATACGGGACTGGTCCTAAAATGTTAAAGAGCACGGAAATAGGTTATTTCGTAAGTTTTAACCCTTTGCGTAAAGGATTAAAGCCGTAGGAGTCAAAAATACCTGAAAGGAAACCAGCACCTTAAGTCGCTTTAAGCCAACAACGATTTTGAGGGTCTAAAGATTATCATTTTTGAGGAAATCGGTTTTTTCAGAATTACTGCCACATGTTAAGGGCAATGTTGTTTGTGCTCAGTTGATACAACGTCCAAATGCACATATTACGAATGCCTCTTCGCAGCAGCTTATTGCTTTAAGCTGGAGATTTGGCAAAATAAATCATTTGGCAAAACTGCGATTATTTTGTTTTAAACATCGATTTCTCAGAAACCACCCGATGGATTCGAACGATTTTTCGCAGGATGCAAATTCGCACTACTGCGGAGAAAGTTTTTCTTAGTCTCGACTAAACATTTCCCGTCTCGACAATGTTCAGCGCAAATATGAGAAATTTTAGTGTCGCCGGGTATTTTGCGGATTTGTGAGCCAGTAAGAGACACTGGGCCAAATCCAAAGTACTTCGGGCCACATGTCCCCTATATGATAAGGCAAAAAGAAATTTTGACTGATTCCGTAGTTTCGAGAAATCTACGTTCAAAGATCAATGATTTATATTTAACTGATGTGTTAGAAAGCAAGATATTTTTTCCAGGTAAGGATAACAAGCACAATAACAACAACATGTACAAATCATTAGCTTTAAAGTGCCTTTTAATGCCGGATGGGCCATATGGCCCAAGTGGCGATTTTCGTCATCTTAGTTTTGGGACAGGATCCAGTTGTCGGTTGACATTCTGGAAATACGCCCCTTTATTCTCCAACGCGTCCACCCTATTTTGAGAAAATATTTCCACACCTGCTTGAAAAATTGAGTTTCTATTGCATTCCGACGGCAATGAAAATTTTGATGATTTCAAGCCCTGTTCGAGCACTGCATTCAAACGAATCCAGAGTTCGGTAGTTCATCGGCAGAAAAGCCGTTTCATCAGATGATAGGGGAAATTCTGCACATTAAAATAACGTACAGTTTATTCTGTCTCAGAATCAACTCTTGCTCCTAGGAATCAATAAGTTGATTTTCAGCAAGGGAAGTTTATCAAAACTTCGCTGTTTTTCCGAATGACGGCTTCTAGAGACTTTGTGCAAGAAGATAAAACGTTCAGGAGATCGAGAGCTTCAATTTGATGTAAAATTTGGCTGTATTTGAAAAATTTGAAAATTTGCGATTTTTTGACTCTAGGCCTCCGTATCGGACTAAGGCATGCATCCACAGTTAAACACCAGCAATTGCAGTTCAATGTAGCACACATCTTCCTTTCATATGTGCAAACTGGCACACCGAATTTGGTTGGAATAGCTCGGCTTTCACCCGACTTATGGACCATCATATCCAAAAAATTGAGAAAATGACGTATATATTTTGAGGCAAAACGCCAACGCGGCAACCAAAAGTATGAACTATCCACAAGTAGCAGCATGGATTTTGCGTATGGAAATTGAACCCCTATTTGTGTACTGTGTTAATATCTATACGCGAAATCTGTGCAGTAAACGGGGTTTAGTTCAGGTTTAGTTCAGGCCACGACGAAACATTTCTTTGGTGACGTTTTTGTAAGTCAAATTTATGCAAAAACCGGCTTCACCCAACTTTGAAAATTTTTAGAAAATCGCTGAGCTAACACAAAAATACCTCATATAGATATTAACACGCTACCTAGTCCAGATTAACATTTTGCCCAGCTATAGCTCGTTTGCTCTTGCACAGCGCTCAAACTTTCGGTTACTGCGAAATTTTCCTAACTTTTTCATTTTCCTATGTTTAACACATGCCGGGGCCACCTTTGGAGGACTATTGTGAATGATAGGGAAAGTTTTGCAACAAACGCAACTGTCTTGTTTTGGGGACCCATGGGGACTACAAAATATGTGAAAATAAGAAAAATTGGAGATGTCGAAAATTCGCGACCCCCCCCCCCCCTTAAGCGCGTAGTAAAGGAGGATTACATATTTATGTTTTCCGCCAGGACTATACGTTGCTGTGTATAGGTATAGCAAGGTTCACAAAAAAATCACCCCGAAAATTCACAAAAAAATCACCCACCTAGACGGCTAACAACAAGCTGCAGCCGGAAATTTTTTTGCATGGTAATAGCCACAAGTCCCAACCCTAACATATAGCCATGGGGTGAAAAAAACCCACCCCCTTTTTGGGGGGAAAAACCCACCCGCCTCCTGGGTCATGGGTTGGAGATATAAGCTCCAAAACATAGCAGCAAGAAGCGCGACTCTTTCTAACCTATGTATGCAAAGATCAAGTCATTTGGTTCACTCCTGCTTATTTTATGACATTTTGAAAATGACAACTAGTTTTTGGTTCAACCATCCAAAAATTTACCAAAAGTTTGGACCGATGTAACTTTTGACTGGGTTGGGCTAGAAAAGTTTTGCAAACATCTGCAATGATGGCAACTCTTCCTCTTTGCACACAGCCAAAATTAGACCGATCCGCTGTACCGTTAGTCTGGCACATTGCCAAACGTGGCGGGGAAAAAACCCACTTTGGGGGGAAAAACCCACCCAAATTTTTTTGGAAAATTTTTTAACAACTCGACACGGAAACAATTAGAGACTATAGCACGGTACTATCGAGTACGCTGCGTCATCCTATGCGGTCAGATTCGGACAATTTTGCTTACCTGGCTAGCTAGGGGCTAAAAACCTTAAAAGTGCCATTTCGCAGCTGGAGGACCCAATACAGGTACAATTGTGGATTTTAACAGCCAATTCTACGTAAAAAACCATTGTCTACACGATAGAATAATAAGTTTTATCAAATTACATCATTTTTAGCATTTTTCAAAAATTGCCCTATGTTTATGTGTTTATGTGCCAACCGTTAGTCACTTTATGAAACCTGGCCAGTTGATGCAGCATTTTCAACGGCACATGAGATCTCAAAAAAAGCTACTTAGATCGGGTTTTTTGGTTCATACTAACTAAAAAAGGGTTGAATTTTACACTGGAAGTGTCAGAATTGCGATAGAACAATTTTTAAGACCTGTGAGGGTTGGGTTTATTTTCCCCCCATTTGGGTTTTTCCCCCCATTGGGTTTTTTCCCCCGCTACTTTTTGCATTATACCGCTCTAACAGTACAACTTAGAGAAGCGCAAATAGGCTTAAAAGAAAGTTCTAAGTACGCCAAGTACGATGGTATATAAAGTTCTCAGATAACCCTTATAATAAAAAAGTTCCAGCCAAAATCCGAAAATGTGGGTTTTTCCCCCCATGGCTATACCTGTGGGGGGGGAACCCCTCCTCACAAATGGAAAAGTGTCGACCCCACCCTCGAAATCTTGGAGGCAGACCCCCCCCACCCCCAAATGACCAAATCCCAGACCCCACCCATCCAAATTTGCCAAACCCCACCCTCAAAATAATGCTGTGGTGGTGATTATTAATTCGTTCACAAAAAAATCACAAAAGTTTTTTATTACTCATGCTACACGAGGGCTACCGGCATTAAATTTGCACCATATGTAGTGGGGGTCACTACCGTTCCATACGTACCAAAAGTTTTTTGATCGGACTTCATTTGCGAAATTGCCAGCAAAAATTCGATTTTTGATTTTTTTGTGAACCTTGCTATATGTACTGTCCTTGTTGTTTACAGTTTGAGTTTATACATATACATCCGATCACCACCAACACATCTTTGTCTGCAATCGTTTATTAAGAATGGATGATGATGCAGAGGGCGACACTGACGGAGATCAATTTGTGCGGATCGCGCGTCACGTGGTGGAGGAGACGCGAGCCTCCACGGATCTCAGTTGGTCTCATTCCCAGGCGACGGCCCAGGTCATCCTCTCCGCCCTTCACTCCCATCTGCGTCTTCCGCAGCTTCGCGCTGTCCTGGCCGCCCTGGAGACGGACGTTCTGGATGTGGACAGATGTCCGGATGCTCTCAGTTTGAAGGTGAGCTGAGCAGAAGGTAGTCAGTTTGGGAGATGTGTGGGGATTTTTTGGGGTCACCCTCTGTGCGGTGGAGAGGGGGGGGGGGTGGCGCGGCCTGTCCATTACATGTGCCGGAGGTGGAATTTTGGAAGGTGAACCGGCGGCCGAACGGCCGTCGCCCGACAAAGCGGATTGTCCGGTATTTTGCCCAAAAAACCGGAAAGATATATATATATATATTCTGGGAGGGATGAGCTCCGGGTCTGTGTGGGGGCGGGGGGGGGGTGACAACACCCCCATGCAAATGTCTGGTCAGTCCCAGGGAAGAAGATCTCTCAGTATGAAATTCTTTATGAAAAACGTAAATCTTTACGTATCGTTGGGCCATATGCTTAGCTCCCAGAATTCAGGTGTCACGCAGTTTCATCCACCGCTGTCAAATTGACAATGTCTGGCGACAGGCTCTAGATTTTAAAAAGGGGTGGCTCTATGGGCAAGGGAAAAGTGGTCAATTATTCGTCATTATAACATATAATTTCGTATTACAAAATTGGCAAGATTTGTTTGAAATTTTTATTAAAGCTTGAAAAGGAATTTTAAACACGCCCTCTGCGAATGCGAAATCGTCCCCTCCCGAGATTTTTTGGGGGCTCAAACTGTTGCCAAAATAGGTCAATTTAAAAAATTTTCGGCTGCCGAGTTTTCGGCTGTTTCTTTCTCGATTTCTCACCATGACAAAAAACTTTTAAAATTTGTTTTCGCGAGATTTTTTTCCAAAACTTTGTCACCACAGTGCGCAGTGCACCCGTTTTGAATGCAGGATGAACGGTGTTAAATGAGCGTCCTCCTTTCAGTTATGCTGAGCCCGGTTAGCAGTGCCGGCTCACCAAATTTAGCTGTCTCCTGAAACACATCATGCAAGTCCTTATGAATATATATAATTGTTGATCAGTGGCGTAGCCAGAAAAAAATTTAGGAGGGGGATTTCCATAGTTGGATGTGAGGGTCAAGGCGGAGTCATTAGGGTAAGTTTTTCGTAATTTTAGTTTTATTTCGAGCTATGGTTTGGTCGTTTTCATATCCTCAAAATGATGTATGAGCATCCTGTCAAGCGACGCTATAAACACTTAAAAAGTCATTTGACATGTCTAAAGGTTTATTATGGTGTCGTCACCGCACTACACTGTGGCATTCATGTTTCGCTCTAGTTATACAAATATTTGAATAGTGAGCTTCTTGCGGCACATCGAAGGCAAATTCTGGTAGGGGGGCTAATTCCACAATTTCAGAGAGGGGAATTCCCTTACCTGGCCCTCCTCTGCCTACGCCCCTGATGTTGACTATCATACGTATTTCTGCAATTTCTCCTCTCCCTTTTCAGGCCATGGTTCAGCAGATCGGAGTCATGAAGGGTGATCAGGAGGAGCGATCCTGGTCCCTCCACGAGGACGCCGACGCCGTCCTTTCCTTCCTCCGGGACTGCGATGCCCTGATCTGTCGCGCCGATCCCCGGGTCCCCCTTTCCCTCTTCCTGTCCCCCGAGGACCACTACGCTCCCCTGACCCACCTGTCTGATCTGCTACAGATGGAGCAGCGTCGCTCCGTTCGCCTGGGCCTGATTCGCCTCCTGAGCAGCCTGTGTCGTCTCAGCCCTGCCGTTTGTCGCCACCTTCTACTGGATACGGGCCTAGCCCTGGAGCTGGCTCGAGACCAGATGAGCCTTACCTCCCTGCGCTCGACCGGTGGTGGTACTGTGGAGGCCAAGTCTTGGATCGAGCAAAGTCTGGACCTGCTGACCCTTCTATTTGCCCCCGGTGAACGGATGCCCTTCCACTATGCTGAGGTTCTGAATCGGGACTGGTTGCTCTCCGTGGCGGCTCAGGGCGAGTCCGGGACCCGAACCCTGCTGGCCTTCAGCCTACAGTACTGCGAGGAAGACCCCCTGGACAGTCCGGTTCTAGAAGCCATTAAACAGTCACCGGCTGCTCGGGAGATCGGGGAACGACTCCTGGCCATGGCGAATCGGGCCTCCCAAGGCGATCCGATCTGGTCCTCCTATCCTTCAAAGGGAATCCACTCCACCACCACCACCACCAGTTCTGCCGATGGTCGACCGCGTCATCACAGTGTCCTGAAACTGCTCAAAGATCTGCTGATGGACCCCGGCGCCGTTGAGATCTGTCTCTACTCCAATGATCTGGCCGTCCTACTGGACGTCTGTCTGCGGGAGTCCCTGGATCTCCCCCCAGACCAGCCCCTCCGGGCCCAGTTTCTGGAAATCCTGGGTCTGACCATCCCGGCTGCGCCGACTGGCTATCGCCGCGCCGAAATTGTGGAGATGTTGGATACGCTCAGCAGCTCCGAAGAGCATCAGTCGACGTCGGATCGAAAATTGGTGGATCAGTTGCGAGAATTGGTGCTAACATAGCAGCAATATGACGTGTACCTAATTTTTCATTTAATTTAAATTTAACTTTAATTTTGCCTAGGATTAATTTTGTTCTGTGTTGTTTGTTAGGAATTATTTATTAATGCGGATATACGTATTTATTACTTAACTAACTGTGGGGTCGCTGCAGTCTATTGGGTTCCCTTCCCCATTGGGCTCCCGGCCCTGCCCCACTCACTAGAAATAGTCCAAATAATGATATTGT
Organism: Trissonchulus latispiculum; assembly: GCA_030248195.1. Lineage (NCBI taxonomy): Eukaryota > Metazoa > Nematoda > Enoplea > Enoplida > Ironidae > Trissonchulus > Trissonchulus latispiculum. The sequence continues at coordinate 17,474 of JASAND010019791.1, read as the reverse complement.
CTCAATTGTTCCAAACACTCAAACAATTCTGGCTTTCGCGGAAATTTATGGTCTAAAGTCGTCTATTTTTGTACTAAGAAGACTGAACTTTTGAGATCAGACTAATTTTACCGTATTTTAAGCGTACGTATCTAAACCAATCTAAATTCCCCTCCCAACATTTTTAAAACTCACATACGTAGTTACTTGTAAGGACGCACATAATTACGTATTTTTAGCATAGTATATATCGGCTTCGGTATTGAACCAATGTGCTGTGCTTTTGGCATCTCTGCACGTATTTCGTATGTGCTTAGAAATGTCTGCAGTTTTTAAAAGGTTTTATTATTTTTGTGTTTACGAGTCACTTCTAATCCCGGCGTGAGAGCGCTGCCCTCTTCCATCCTGCTTTAAAAGGCCCGAAAATTGTTTCGTTCAGAGATCGGGGCTTGCAGCGAACAAGTTCTCTAATTCTTGGTTTTCATCAGGCACCCTTGTTTTCTTTGAGCACATTTGGCAACATTCCTATAAATAACAGATTTGGCAATTATTTGTGTTCCTAGCATTTTGTTATTGTATATATAGTAGTCACCTAAAAATATATATGTTTGCTTGTGCCATTTTTTATCTGTTATGACATATTCAGTGATTTAGTTATCATGGTAACATTGTTCTGTCACAATGCTGTGAATATTTTAGAGCGTTTATATTAACCGTTGTTGTTAGTAAAATCCGTGTTTTAGGCTTAACTTAGAATCTGTTTAGGGATTCTTTTTCTATGTTGAGTCGCTTCGGTCATGCAGACGCTGTGGATAGAGACATGTGCTTTTTGGGAAATGTCAAATGCATATATATATTTCATCGAAATGCATATTTGGTGAACTTTAGAATTTTTAATGGTCAGAAAGTTTCGAAGCGTATTTTTGTAATTGACTTTATCACAAATGAATATCGGGTGATCATAATGAAAAAACTGTATTGGAGTGGTCAATTTTCCGATTGTCGAGTCAGGTTTAAATCAGTGGTATTGTTTGCGTCGGATGATGGGGGGCTTAAGGTGCTGGTTCGGTTTCGTGTTGTTTTTTTGCTTTAAAAGCACAGTTGTCATTGAAATTCATTCCCATTTGCTACAATTACATCATTTAGCCTAGAAAAGATTTTAGAAAAGTCGTGCCGTGAAAATTTGAGTTTTGGAGAAATTTGCTTTAATCCGGCCATAACTTGCACTGTGGGTACCCTACGCGGACGAATTTATAATCATTCCAATCGTCTCACCATGACCTATAACTTTGCTCTTGAGAGTATTTTTCGACTCCTTACGGTTTAAGAGATAACAGCGAAAATTGATTTTCGAGGTCCAAAACTGGCCATTTTTTGAAAAATCAAATATTGCAAGATTTCGACAGTTTCAACAGGGCTGGTCCGTCTGTCAAGTATTGATCATAGTTGTAGTCCTAAAGCACATGTTATACCCAGCGGAGAGCTCTCTGCGGCATCTGTGCCAACGCACAGAAACGAAAATGTGAAATTTTGAAAATTGCAACCAGATTGTTTTCAACAGGGATTTCTCTCAACTCATGCAACCAATTAAAAAACGGCTTTAGACACGCATTTTTGGGACAATAGCCGAGGATATTTTTCATGGTTTCTCGTTTTTTCTTTCCGTTCGAGAGAAATAAGCATCCAAACTTGAAAATTTTGGCGAAATCAGACAAAATGTACACTTTTCTCAAAATCTTGAGCTTACCCCTGATCACTAAAAGATTTCAGAGAAAATAGCCCTCGGGAAGACGTTTGTTTTCAAGCCTGAACTGGTCGCTTTTCTTTAGATTTCCCACAATTCGAGAAATCCCTGTTCAAATATTGTTTTCTTGTTTTCGCATGTTCAAGTCGAAGAATTGAAAAGAGAGAGATATACCCTATCTAGTTGTAACAAGTACATTCTAAGCTTTAAAACGATATAAAAATTATTATTGAATTCCAAGAATTGAGCAAATCACAGTCTTTCAAAATTTGCTGCAAATACCTGTACCAGCACCTTAAGTTAGCCGAACAGAAATGACAGTAGACTTGACTTAGGCTATGACTTGGGATGCAAATGAACGTTGCTAAAAGTTGTTCGAATAGGAAATGTTAAAATCGTAGCATGGCAAACTGCAACCTACGCGCCCTTCGTTTATCCTCGTTGTTGGAGCTTGCATAACTTAGGGCCTATCTCTTTAAAGATTAAACTGATCGTATTAAACGGATTAAAATTAATCTTTAAAGAAACAGCGAATAAGCAGTTCGGATTAAAATTAACTCTCCCTTTTTTAATCCGAAGTGTGAATAAAGAACAGGCTAGATTAAAATTTTAATTCCGGGTGCATTAAAGAAATTAATTTTAATCCTTTTAACTCTCTGGATTAAATTTTAATCTGTTTAATCCGAGCTGTTATTTCTTAAATGCGGATTAATTTTAATCTAATCCGTTTAATCTTTAAAGAAATAGCTCCTTAGAGAATAATAGATGATTCTATTTTAAGCGAAAACGATTTTTCTCATTTTTGCTTGACGAAGTTTTTTAAATAGGTGGCTCCTCTGATGTCGGCGTCGGCATAGATATACAGAATTTATTCCCAGATTATGTTCATATGAAATGGGCATATGGCATGAGAAAGGTTTTCGCAGGTAATGGTTTAATGCATCCAGTTTCGGCGCTTAATTCTCACGAACAGAACCAAATGTAAGATTTGAAAAAACTATATTTCGGCAGACCCCGCACCTGCTGATCTTACAATGGTTAGGATAAGAGTAGTGATGTTAATTTTATAAGTTTGAGGGTTAGCTGACACCGATAATTGTCTTCGCTAAGGATGGATATTTGATCGACTGTGTGATGAAAGCATCTCGACAGCTCCACCCGATGGCGACCACACCGTACCTCTCGGAGGTTTGTAGGCAGGAGCGATGGCGATAATAGAAAAGGTCTAGTGCCTCATAACTAGTGTTGCCATCCGGGCCTGTTTCGGGCTCGGGCCCCGGGCCGGGCCTGGCCCGAGCCCGGCCCGGATCAAAATTTGATCGGAGCGGCCCGGCCCGGATTTTTTTCGGGCTCGGCCCGAAACAGGCCCGGAATTTTTCCCGGGCCGTTTCCGGGCCAAAGGAAAAATTGATATAAATGGACAGAAAAACACCAAATTTTTCGGAGTATCCTTGAAACAAGAAGATTTTTCACTTCATTTGAACTGAAAAGTAGACGTTAGATAATAAATAACAAGTATTATTTTAAAAAGTCGTTGTTGGTTTGGGAGTTTTACTCCGTTAGAGCTCGATACCGTTCTCGCATTATACCTAAATCGGGTTCATTGAAATGCTTTCAATGATATGAGATTGGTGAGTGATGCATTGCTTTATTTTGCCTATTATATATTGCATATTCGTTTATTGAAAATAAGTTTATAAAAATTCAAAAGACAAACAAAGGAAGTTATATACAGTTCATAATAAAGCGTTGTTTTAGATTAACAAACATTGCAAAGTTAATGCCGATACATTATTGTATATTATTTTTACATTTATTTCAGATTACTTATGTTTATTACCTGCTAAAAACTACATCAAAAATCGTTTTTACTAATTTTGACCATTCGGGCCGGTTTCGGGCACGACTCCGGGCCAACCTCGGGCCTGTTTCGGCCCAAAACCAAGGCCGGGCCTCGGGCCTGTTTCGGGCCTGAAATCCGGGCCGGGCCTGGCCCGGCCCGGCCCGGGCCCGGCCCGGATTTTTCGCTAACGTGACAACACTACTCATAACAATTAAATTGTGCTGAAGCAGATACATTTGAAAATTGCTAGTAGTTATCAATTTTCAGGAACTTCTTCGGCTCCTGCACTCTTTTGAAATGTTCCAGTAGAAACTACAGGAATCACTTTTGATGATGATGATGATAAATACAAAAGCTTTTGTAGAAGATACAGGTTAAGCCTTGTAATTTCTACAGGGCATCGTTGGTAGTTTTTACCGGATACTTTGGTAGAATTGATTACAATTAGACTAGTATTCAATACAAATGAAAACCTGTAGTTTTCACTGATTTACATGTTTATTCTACAGGAGAGCATTGGAGTGATTTTTTGTAACGGCCGCTCCCAGCTGAAAATATTTTGAGAGCGGCCGCCCCCACGCAGTCCCCCTTTTTTCATTAACAGGTCGCTCCAGTGAAACGATTTGTCTTGTAAAAACTACAGGTTTGGCATCTGATTTAGGATTGTCCAAATACTTGAACAGATCTACAGGTTTCGTTAGTATTTTCTACAGGAAATTCCTGTAAATAGCTGCAGGTTTCCTTAGTATTTTTACAGGAAACTTCTGTAATTTTTACTATTCGAGAGGCCGGTAAAATATACAAAAGTTACTTTTGTGGAGATATATATAAGCAGCACCGCTAGTGACAGGAGCACATTTGCAGAAAACTACAGGAATCCCTGTAATTTCTACAGGAGTCTTTTTAAGATTGTGGAACAAGATTCGAAAGAATTGAGGTACATAAAGCATTTGCAGAACTAATATGTTAACTAGAGTTGTGTCGGTGGGAAAGAAAGCAGTCAATTCCACACTATATATATATATATATTAAATTTTAATATTTTCTACTTTTAGCTACGTTTAAATATTTTCCGAAAACTACCTGTGGAAGCCACAGTAGTTCTGCTTGAAGAGATTTAAAACAGCTTTCAGCCCTTTTGGCCCAAGTATACTGTCCTACGCGGACAGCTCATGGGACAGCTCAGCACACACAAGAAGGCGATGAAATCTCAGCTGGTGCTAAATAATTTACATAGGCGAAACTATCTCACTTTGTTAGAACATTTTATAGGAGCGATACTGTTAACATTTTATAGGAGCGATACTATTCTCACTATAAGTAGCATTTGAGATTCGGGCTCAGGCTTAAAAAGGCCGTTTAAGTACTGACAAATTCATGTCCCAAAGTCTCACTGACCTGTTCGTGGGGGGGGGTCCTCCTGGTTTCAGTAATTTAACTCAGAAAAACCGCTCGTTCCCTTGAAAAGCATGCCCTACTTGAAATATATAGGTACTACATTGTACATTAGAACTTAACTACTGGCCTCCTCAACCGCAAAATCACTGCACTAGCAAAAGCCAGAACAAACTTTACCAGGGCTCCCAAACTATTTCTTGGGGGGGGGTCCCCCTGGTATCATCAAAAGTTACAAACAAAGCACAAAGTACTACGCTTTGAAACAAGCAGCATCAAGCAAAACTCATGCATTCAATTAGAAAGTTTCAATAGAAAATGTACAAATTTAAGCCGCTAATATAATCGGTGAGAAAAAACGGAAAAGAAATTCGGAAAAGTTGCAAAATTGAGCACGACGATTTTGAAATCTATAAAAAGCTGCATGAAATTGGGTACGACTATTCAGCTGTGAACCACAGTAAAGAATTTACAGCAAAAGGTGGGACCTGTACAAACGCAGTGGAAGGATTATTTGGTAACTTGCGACAAAGGACATCCAAAATGCTTGTCCTTCAGATATGCAACTCATTTAGGTGAATATAGTTTTCGGCAGATCTATGGGAACGGCAAAGGAAGTATTTTGGGGGCACTGCTGGACGACATCAAAAAGCTTACAAACCAAATAACTCCTGAACATTGTTTAAAACTGAGTTCTTGTTAGCAAATAAGGCGGTAGATTTAAACTATCTACCTAAATTTATAAACTGCAGTATAGATGCTGTCCTATCTAAAAAGTAAGATCGAATCGAATCTATCAGAATCGAATCGTCAGCGACAAGCAGTTTTTTACTATTGGACTACTTATATATGCGTTAGAGAGAATAACAAAACCACCAAATCTTGAAACAGACTTCGTATGGTACTTTTATTAAGATATTTAGTATAGAACAGTTTTCATCAATAAATGCCACTGTGCAACATAAGCAAAATCGGCCAGTTTTTAAACCGAAAAGGCAATTCTTTTAGGAATCTTGGTGGAATCTTTATCCGAAAAAAGAGAAGTAGGACTCGTTTTCACCAGGGAAAGAAACATTCTTGTCCACCAAATTTTGACGAAAATAACCAAGCCAGCGGTAGTTTTGATGGCGAGAGTAGACGTGAAGATCTTCAAGAATAACAGGAAACTTTGCATAAGCCACCAACAAACTTCACCAGTTCTTCAGTAGAGCCTTGCAGACAAGACGCGAAAAACCGGCACCCTTCTCTAGTAACTGAGGTCCCCACACAGATGGCGGCTAATTTTGCAGGGAACAGAAGAATCAAATCCCAAGCTTCAATCCGAGAGCCCATTGGACACAAACCCTGCACCTGTAGTTCAAAGGTCACCATTTTTAAGAACCCAAACTTTAAGCGCGCCAAGCCATCATCTTGGCGAGCAAAATTATCCACTCAAGCAAATTTGCGTGCAAACAATTTCTCTAAAAGCGTCTTCGAAAGCTGCATTTAACAAACTACTTGTAATGGCACAAATCTGCACATGATTTAAGATTAATTAATTTTCAACTTTCCCAGCTTTCCGAGCTGTCCCAGCTTTCCGAGCTTTCCGAGCTTTCCCAGCTGTCCGAGCTTTCCCAGCTGTCTGAACTTTCCCAGCTTTCCGAGCTTTCCCAGCTTTCCGAGCTTTCCCAGCTTTCCGAGCTTTCCCAGCTTTCCGAGCTTTCCCAGCTTTCCGAGCTGTCCCAAGTGTCCCAGCTTTCCGAGCTGTCCCAGCTTTGCCGCCTGTCCGAACCCTCCGAACTAACGGTGCACCCCAGCCAAACCGGAGCTCAAACAACGCACCGGCATGCTCAAAACTTTGAAGATGTGCCGGCATTTTAGCTGTCCAAGTATGCGCACAGAACCAGTAACAAAGGAGAAATCTCACGTAGGACACTACACTTGGGCCGCACTTTTCATCTTTTTTGAAATGGTTTTTAAGCTTTTAAGATTTCTTTGGGTATGTCACGAGGCCTGGAGGTCCTTCGAAAGTTCTGTTGTGGAAGCTTGAAAATCTGGTCCGTGTAGGCCTTATGACGGTTAGGGTTGTGGATCGTTGCTCGTCTTAGGCATAAGTGAACACTAGGCTTTTACTATGAAGCAGAGGGCAAAGTTATAACAAAGACAAGTTCAGAGTTCAGTTCACGGGTACAGACAAAGGCAAGGCAACGAGCAACCAGCAACAGCAGACAGCGCACCAGCCACCAGCAACAGTGACTCAAAACACAGACTTTTATACTTCTACTAGCTCCGCCTCTCACGTGTTACCGTATCTCCCTTTTCTAATGACGCCTTGTCGAAAAGTCGAAGGTTCTTTCCATCAAAAAGCGTAAAAACTCCGGCGGTCTCTTTCAACTCTTTCTCTGACGAAGCTTTGACTCACACTTTCAGTCTTGTTTCGTAATAGTTCAGGAAACATAAAAACTAGAAAATTAGAACAAAATATCCATCAACCGGCACAATACTAAGAACTAGCAAAATCACGCCACTTCCCTATAATTTCTGACCAATAATAAAACACTGCAAGCTTTACGAAAGAACTGCTGACTCTAGCCTGCCTTCAGCGACTACCATAAGAACCTTTAAGAGAGAAAAAGGGTAAAGTCCTACTATAGTTGGGACTTAGAATATTTCCGAAAAGTAAAGTTTAGGTAGGTACGTAAGCTTAAATTTTACTTATAATTTCCATAATTTTGATACCTAAGAATTAATTTTCATTGTTAAACATTAAATAATTTAGCTGTTTTACGTATGAATTTCTACACCTGTGACATCACTCACCCCTTCGGAAGTTGAAACTCCTGTTTCAAACACACAGTAATACAGTACAGTAACAATACAGGGTATAGGATAAGCATAAGCAAGCACTAAAAAGCAACTACATGATAACATACGAATAAGATACGGCAATTACTACAGATTAAATACGACAATGATTATAATGACAATATAAATGATATCACAAAAATAATTTCACCCCATATGAACGGAAAATTTTTTGTCAGTTGCTGTTAATGTTCTGTGATTCGATCTATGGGCGGGCGCGTGCAAATCCAAAATAATTACCACTACACGTCGGAGCCTTAAGATTCTAAATATCAAAACTTAGTTTCATTGTAACTGCTAAGTTTGTGTGTGTTTAGTTTGCTACGTTTAAGTGCTGCTGTGTATGTGTACACGTGCTACGCTGCTGTGTGTTCTGCGTATGTATAGGCTGTTATATATTGTTTGTACCTATACATGTCTATATGCATTAGTATCTTTAGTGTATGCATATAATTATTACGTACGAATATTTGCAGCTGATATATAAACGTCTATGTATACGTAAGCTACTCCTCAAATTTTTGGCAAACTTTTACCATTAAGCATATAATTCTGTCCGGAAATCTAAGTTTTGTGTTAACAAATTAGGCTTTTTAATTGGAATGACACCTAAAAGAACAGAAACTGGGCCGGAACAAATTAGGCAATTAGGTTTTTGGCAACTTTTCTGCGAACCAAAAGGGGTACTTTGAGGAAAATTTTAACTGCAAATTAATTTTTACTACAAATTAAACCACAGTTTTGAACGATCATTAAACCCAAATTAACCATTCGATTGAACAGCGTCAATTTTGAAAATTTTGCAATTAAAAATTTTATTTTCCCTCTCTACATTCCATCAATAAGTTGTGTTTACTATGCGTTCCCAGTTATATACATTCCGGAAAAACTATGCACTTCGACATTCCAGATAAGTTTATTTCTATTTATATATTTCTATCTTTTCTATCTTAACTTGTTCGGTCGCAGTCGCAGTTCGGTCAGCGAAAATCAGTAAATTTAAAAACTTAATCAGAGAATTTAAAAATGTTTCAATTAAAATGAAGTCCTAGATAAGTTATTCAATCTACTGATTCGTTTCTAATTAATATAACTTAACTATAATATATTATTTAATCCGTAGATATCTATAAATTCAATGTTAACCTCATCTCAATTTAATATAATGAGGGAATATCAGTGTTGTTATCGAGTCTAAATACTTTTAATATTTATCAACGCAGATTTGCCGAATTCAGGGACTTCAGTAATTTTTATTTTCGTTTCCCAATTTAGGACCTTTGCAATATACAGTATATACAGCATCCCATGCCATAGTGAAGAATTGGAAATGATCAAACTAGGTAACTACGTTTCAGTTTTGTGAATAGTGAAAAGCTTATATTGAATTTAACCACAGCCCTATAGCGGTATCCAGCTATAAATTTGTTTCATTATCATTCAACATATTTCCGAATTGAGCCACTTTCGCTTACTACCCTATTAATTATTATAAATTTTATCAAAACTGTCCTAAGCTCACCCAGTTTTTTAATATGTAATAATATGTGCTTGCTCCTGAATTACAGTAATTTCAAAAGAACATAGAAAATTAACGCGTTGCTCAGAAGTCAGTGCTAATTTTCATCAGGTGCCTTTCCTGCAAAAATAGAAAAATTCTAAATTGGTTGGATTTTCGTGCTTTTCTCGGTGATGGTAGTAGTCATCGAGAAAACATTTCTAAATTCTCGAGAGGAGGTTTTTGCACTTGCAAAATCCTTGGAGGAATATAGAGTTGTTTGTTAACTAAAATTTTCATAAACCGAACAGTAATTTTCGTGATACCTTATGCAGTTATGTATTAAGTACTTACGTAGCTAATTAATATTAACTGATGAAAGTTTTAAATGTACGTAATAAACTTTTAAATTACGTAGTCTGCTTGTCTGAATTACTATTTGGCATGTCTGTGTTCCGGTTGGATGACTGACTGTGCCCTTGCAAGAGAATAAATATATACATGGCGAACCGGAAAATTGTTCTTGCCTTAATGATCCTAGCGTATCTAAATTGAATTTAATTTATGCAAAACTGAGAAGCCATACTATTTTTAAACTCCTGATTTTTTGTAACTTAGTAAAATCTTTCCGTTAGAAATATAACTGCGCTGTTTCATGCTTTATCCAGTACCGTGCGCGGAATTTAGGTACATAGCTAACGACTTAATTTGTGCAATATTCGAATTAAATCGAGGAATAACTTGCAAATTTCCAATTAATTTGATATGACGTTTTAACAATATTCTTTATGTAGCTGGTAATTGCACAAAGAAATGCGGCATATATAGAATGTAATCGGAGCCAAAACCTTAGAGTTCTAATACTTATAAGTAGTGAGAGAGAGAGAAGGGGAGAACAGGGCCGCCACCGCCACCCTCCTGGTTGCCCCTTCGTATTATAATTTCCCCAACTCCTTTCCAAATTTTTCCCTATGCTAGAACACAGCCGTATTTAAGTCAGGCAGACCTTATTGAAGAAGTAACTAGGTAGCTCCTGATTGGCTGTTTTTAAAGCAGCCATCTGCTCATTGGACAGAGCTACCTAGTTACTTCTTCAATAAGGCCTGCCTACTTCAATAAATAAAAATTTGGACCTTCAACGAATACTAAGCGGAAATTTGGACCTGCACTGCACTCAACTCGGGACAGCAACTGCTGAATCTATGCAGAATCACTTATCCCAACTGCCCTTCTAAGGGCAACCATTTTAAATAGAACTTGTTTCATTGCAGAAACCTAGTACAGAACCCAGTGGCTCCTATTATCCCAACTGCCCTTCTAAGGGCAACCATTTTAAATAGAACTTGTTTCCTTACTGAACTAAGTCTAAGAACAGGACCCGGGCTGAAGCAGTATCCCAACTATCATTCTAAGGACAAGCATGTCAAACGGAATTTTTTACTATCTATCCAACCACTGTTTCAGTTTAATCTCAATTAAATTAGTAAACGTTTTGCTGCTGATATTTTTTCAACTATTTTCCATTTTATTTAGTGTATGCATATATACACATTGCACACCAATAAATTACAAGGTCTTCATTTACACTATATACATCAACAAGCAGTGTACAATATGCGTCCATAGTTCACTTTGTCACTAAAGGTGTTTTGAGCAACCAGTCTAATATGCTCAAGGAAACAGTCAGATCCATTGGGGACGGGTAGATCCAAATGGTGGTTGGAAAAATTATTCTTCACAAATTTATAGGTTGAATCCATTATTCTAGACCTGTGTATCTTTTATGATTGGGCCTAGCACATTCAAATATCAAATGGGCTCCAAGCCGAGCTGTGAAACGGCCACAAATGTGACAAAGTTGTAGTCGCTTTGCTTGCCTACTTGTTAGACGTTTTGGGGGTGACGGCTTCTTGCGTATCCAAACTCCAAGGGCAACCAAATCAAGAATGCACTGGCAATTTTTAGATTTCAGACAAGTCTTACAGCGTTTTGCCATCTCAAATGAATGTCCAAATTTTTGCAGCCTTTATACAACTTGCATTACCAGAACGGAGTTTCACCTAAACGGGGGCTGAATTGTCCAAGATTCTATAACTTTTCCATTCTTCCAATGATGAATTTTGATAAGTGGTGTCCCATGACAATCAGGTATGTCATAGTCAGCATTCAAGGCGCTGACATATGCTTCATGAACTGATTTAAACATTTGGTTGCTAAGACCAACCGGTTGTCCATAAATGGTGACTAATTCCCAGGAATACATTTTTGAAATACGATGACATTTTGTTACTTTAATAGACAGTGCATTACCAGAACGGAGGTATTATACCTTCTCCCAAGAGGGATTCCTATTCTTGTCCAGCTTCATGAGAGCGTTATATTCAGCTACACAGAAAACAACAATTGATGAACCCAGAGCTTCCTTATAGTCAATTTTAATTCTAATTGTCCCGTATTCCTCTGGACTAATATAATTGCAATCAGCAGAATGGTCAGGAGTCAAGTCAACACACGTAATAAAGAATCCCACTCTATAGTCATCCCATTTAAATCCAAGGTCTATATTGTTATAGTTTAAACCTCTAAGAAATTCCATAAACAAATTTGGATACTTGTATTCTCCAAGGGTTTGGAGTGGAGTTGAATGTGGAAGCAGCATTTCATTTTTGTAAACGTAGATTCTTTGAGCACCAAAATCCAAAAAGTAGAATGGATTATTCTGCAATGAACCATTATATGCGGCTTGTTTCACCATGAAGATGTAAACTCTCCTTGGAAGAGAACCACTATAAGGTACCCAATCCAGATTTTGTTCTCCAATAGAGATTGTACGGCATTTAGTATCGTAGCGAAGAGCTGGGTATGTGCAGCCTGTAGAATTTAGAATTTTGTTATGTTGTAGCAGTGCCAGATCACTCAGCTTAATTCGAGATACATACATTTTGGCATCTGATATTTTTAAAATGCACTCCACTTTTTTACCAATGAAAATGAAATTTGGCTCAGAACGCTTGAAGATGAAACTCACTTCAGTTTGTGGAGGTAGCAATTTTGGCATCAATATTGTATCTGTAAACACCCTGGTGTATAATGTGAAAACTTTGGAACCTTCGATTATATCGTATCGCTTTTGCAATCCCTCATTAACAACTATTGGAGGGGCATCATCGTCCAAGTTAATATCAAAAAACAAAGGAGAGTCTTGTTCATACATTGCCTCACAAAGTAGCCCATCTTTTTCCGGTTTTGTATAGTTAACTAAACATAGCAGGTACGAAAGCCAGGGATAATACGGATTTTTCAATGTAATTGACTGGTCAGAAATGAGACAGTCTACACTAGACCACATGGAGTAGCCCAAGTTATTGATTGGTCCAGTTTTATCGACTTCAGTTAATTGTGTTCCGTCCTTTTTTAGCACTTGTGCCCTAATAAATAAAAAACAGGAGGTCAGATCAATAAAAGTATCTGTTTTATCAATTTTGAATTCAATATTGTTAAGATCTGAACGAGGAAGGGCTGTAGTGCACGGGACTTCAACCAATTGTGAGCTTACAACATCTTCATGAACAGGAATTGGGACATTCCATTCAAGCAGCTTATTCCCACATCTAGCCATTAGAAATTTGTTTTTCTCGTATTCTTTTTCTTGCTTTTATACTTTTTCTTAGCAGGTGCTTTTTTTTGGAAGTCGCTTTTACCTTGGATTCGCTAATATTCCTTGCTTCGGAATTAATGTGCTTAAACTTTATTGGAAACATTGTGACTACTAAAGTAACAATGCTGGCACTTTTAAGCTTTTAAAATAATTTCCACCAACCCCAATTCCTCGCTTGTCACTAACTGTCCGTGCAGGTCAGAAATGGATAGTTCAATTTTATCGATTATACTTTGACGAGTTGCATGATAAACTAGCGTGCTTGGCTGGTATTCTGAACGAGCGACGCATAGTAGTGGTACATAGTTTCCATTGAAAATTTGAGGCTCAATAAACTCTACCTGAATCATAATCCATTCATCAGTTGGTAGAACAACTCTTTGCAGTGCTATCTGACTCGCTTCCAAAGGTGTAGCAAGTTGGATTTTCATGTTATTAAGTTGTTTAGCTATTGTTACAAACTCCATTTTTTATCAAAGCGAAAGATTACTTGCTTTTATAACTTTTACCAATTCGTTCTGTGAGCGTTGCAACTGTTGAAGTGATTTGTTGCCAGTAATTACACATTTTCCAGTATAAAAAATAAGCGCAGTGCTACCCGCTTTTAGTTCCAAAGTAATTGCAGGAAATGTTTCTGGAGTGAAATTTAACATATAGTTGTGCCTCAAATAGCTATATATCCAAGACAAGTCGAGCTTTCTCCCTATATCGCAAGTTCCGACAATATTTTGTATTTTCAACTCCCATGATTGCACAAGATAGCCTAATCTGCTCAAAAATACAGCACACTCTTTAAGGGTTTCATAAGCTTTATTAACAGTTTTGGCACCAAGACATACAACACGACCATTACTAAATATCTGACAAGTACAAGACAATTTCAATGTAGCAGCACTAAAGCGTTTTGGATTATATTTTACATTAGGTAAACTGTACAAGTCTATATTACATTTAAGGTCTGCGGATACTATTACATTGACTATATTCATTTCTAATACGTGTCAATAATTGCCCAAGTATATTTTCTCCAGGCCAGTCATTTACATTTATAACCCTTTCATCGTTAATGTCCAGTCAAATACCCCAATATTTATCCCACTTTGAAGCTTCAGCAATGATACAATCATTAGTCTCTATCAAAAGGTTTCGTTGTCGTTCATTTTGAGCAAACTTGGCTCGCAGACCCATGAGCATAACGTCTTCAGCAACGACCATCCACTTTTCCTTATCAAATCCTTTGATTCCTTTCGCAAGTTGTTTGTGAACACGAGGTGACTTGGCCTTGATAATCTCACGATAAGTATAGACATCATTAAAGAACTTGGCCTTCTCACATTGATAGTACTGTTCAACGCAGTTGTAATCAATGCCACTTAATGTAAAAGGTGCAATGTGGAAATTGCTAAATGGTGACCAGCCAGAATGAAACACAACCATTGGTTGGTTATCCAAGGTAAGGCAATAGTATGTAGGCATTTTTAACGTAAAAACACTTGTTTTTACAGCACAAAACTGGCACTTAAGTTTTCCGATTGCTGCATCAGTGTGCTAGGTTTCATATTTTAACCACTTGATCGGTTCGGAAGCACGACCTACACCCAATGCTGCTTTGGGTACAGATGCAAGAAACTGTTCAAACTTGGGAGCATCTAGAGGTCGCTGTGGACTAAATTTAGCAGGTGTTATATAATATCTCACCAGGTCATACAGATTTGAACCGATTGTTTTGTCAGGATAAATAACTCGTCCGTTTGCGTCCGTTTCTACATTAACATGCTGTAGGAGCAGAGACGCTTTATTGCGCAAATGCTTGGGGAAAAGTGCAACAAGGTCAGGCTTATCTTCTTGTACCAGCTGCACTACAGGTTGAATCGCTTCTGGTGCTGTTTTCACAGGAGAAGAAGGAATCAGAGCTAATCGCTTAGCCATTTTAGCATAACTTCAAGCAATATATGCACTAGTTAATTCCTTTTAAGAGTTTTCCGTTTAACAGTAATTGCCACTTTTTTATCAGCCAGAATGAGAATATCCTTTTTAAATTTTCTCAGCTTGGATATATCTGACGGACTTAATGCAAAATCGCCATACAGTGCATTGAATGCGACTTCTGCAAAAGCATTGATCAAATCTTTGGAACAAGATGATAAAGTTGCATTTACAGCAGCTTGTGGCGCTGATTTCAAAAATGTTAGGGTATGAATATGTTTCTGAGCCATTTTCAAATTTGAGCTAAAATATTGACCTTTTATATTCTTGGAAGATAGGCATAAGGCTTCTCTTTGGCCAATATTCCACTAAGCACTCTTAATTTTGGATCACTACCTGGCTTCAGATTAAGCACTAGGTATCCGAAAGGTTGCTTTGTTGCCATTTCAAAGGCTTCTGGAAGGAAATCTTTCTTCGTTGGAAACATTTGTCTACCAATTGTCGCAATCATTGAAACATCTCTATAGTTTGGGAATAGTACAATATACTGAGCATTGCGGGTAACTGTGCGCATGTATTTAGATTCAAAGTACAAGTTTTGTACAATGAAAATAGTGCTCACGTTCACATGCCTCATCTTAGTAAACAGCTGAGTGATATGTTTGTCTTCTACTTCGGCCATCAGATCATCCAGTATAAGCAAAGTATCCTTCTCAGGCAACTCATCAGGAAACCCTTCGTGTAAAATGGCTGGGATATCGTTATAAATTTCTTGAAACATGCTGTAACATATCATTACATTTGCTGGCATTAGATCTACCAACTTGCTTCTTATCATATCAATCACCCATTTGGTTTTCCCTGAACCTGTCATTCCGCTAACAATCATTGTAAAAGGCGCATGAAATTTAAAAATCGGCTCTTTCAAAGCGTGTGACTTTTGATGTTTGTGCAAGCTTTGTCGATGCTTGAATTGTTTGCTGCAATCAGTGCACTTATACATATTGGATGCTGCTATCTTACTACTTTTATATTTTTCAAGTCGTAAGTCGTCAGCCGTCAGCCGTAAGTCGTCAGCCGTCAGCCGTCAGCCGTAAGTCGTCAGCCGTCAGCCGTAAGTCGTCAGCCGTCAGCCGTAAGTCGTCAGCCGTCAGCCGTAAGCCGTCAGCCGTAAGCCGTCAGCCGTCAGCCGTCAGCCGTAAGCTGTCAGCCGTCAGCCGTAAGCCGTCAGCCGTCAGCCGTCAGCCGTAAGCCGTCAGCCGTCAGCCGTCAGCCGTCAGCCGTCAGCCGTCAGCCGTAAGCCGTCAGCCACTGATGTCTTCCTCACCTATCCAAGAGTTCATCGATGAAGGATACCCTAACCATTTAACAAGATATTGTACTTTTCCTTTATATTTTCGTTTTCGTAAAACTTTTTCAACTTTATAAACATCATCAGTTTGTATAATTTTCTGTAATTCAGGCTCGTAAAAAGTTCCAACAATTTCTTCACCACTGGCATCTTTTATTTTATAGACAACTGGATCACTAGGAATTTGTCCACTAATTGAGAAGATTTCTCTTGTCCACAATGGTAAATAACCTTTTTGAAAAACCCCTCGCTCCTTTGTGATTCTAACCAGATCACCCAGCTTAAACTTGTAGTGTACTATTCGATCATTTGGGGGAAACAATTTTGCTCTAACCTCATCTTTATTCGTCTCGTTAACCTCAACTGGTGCCATTCCGATACTGCGATGTTTTGAATTATTGTACGAGGTGACCAAATCTTGCAATGCATCGAGATAGCGCCAAGAATTCCCGTGTGTAAAGTATTTGTAAATTTTCCCTTTCAGGGTTCTAATAACCCTCTCAGCAATTGCTGCCTTCGTATCTGGATTTTGACTTGTATAGTAGTTAATACCTCTGTCAGTACAGTAAGTTTTAAACGTTGCATTCAGAAACTCACCACCTTTATCTGTCATCAAATGCTGAGGCGTTTCACGGAATCTGAGAAAATGCAGCTATAATAGTTTCTGGCTTTTTATCTTTTATGGGAAATACCCACAAAAATTTGCTAAATGTATCTATAACAACTAAAATATATTTAAAACCATCATTCCATTTAGCTACACTACTCATATCGGCAAGATCCATTTGCCATAGATCATCTATTCCTTTAGTTATTGTTCGACGGCGCTTAAATTTTAGCTTACGCAGCTTATGCAGAGTATAGGCTTCTTGACTCAGCAACCATTCTTTCACATCTTTTCTGCTGACGTTTAATCTTGCTGCTTTTGCAGCTTTGTAAAGCTTTTCAATGCTACTTGACGATCCTGGATCCTTCAAACTATAGTAGATTTTATCCATTCTTACTAAGCTTATAACGAGAAAGTCTTTAATAGTTTATTTTATAATGACCATAAGCATAACTAGATACACCATCGTCGAGCAAATATCGCTTATCATCATAACAAGACAAACTAGCTTTGTTCAAATGCACGCTATACAATTGATGCAGATTACTTCTAATCAAGTTCATATTATGATACATATATGTTCGCTGTTGCAAAGTATTTACATAGTCAGCATGGGCGATACATTTCTT